>JAYJMH010071089.1:0-62231 GCA_036873815.1 Phacellophora camtschatica | reverse complement strand
TTGTCTTGTCTTGTCTTGTCTTGTCTTGTCTTGTCTTGTCTTGTCTTGTCTTGTCTTGTCTGTCTTGTCTTGTCTTGTCTTGTCTTGTCTTGTCTTGTCTGTTTTGTTTTGTCAAACTGTTTTATGTATTAATTGTTCATTTATTACTTGCAGGGTTCTTGTTAGATCATCATCCCATATTATTGAAGGGCTGCTTCCAACGTCATGCATTTGTGCAAATAAATACAATGAAATTGAAGTAATTGATGCCTTGAGAAGAGAACTCAGATTAACTGATCCATTTAAGCCATTTTATGATGAACAAACAGAAGAAAAACTTTGCAAGCTTGACAGGGTAAGAAAATTATTTTGCCTGCAGTAAATTATTAATTTATCAATTCAATTCAATTTGCCTCAAGGAGTAATGCATCTGCAGTGCATAGTGTATTTACAGTGCCACCAGAACTGAATGGACAAGAACTCTCACTCCTAATGGGCCCCCAATTTTTTTAAATGTCAGTGTTGATCGCTCGAGAGTCGAATTAATGATGGAAGGAAAATTAGAACACTGATCATCCTATTTAGATTTGGGATTTGCTAATGATGGATGATGGTCAATGGAAGCGATATTTCTGTGGACTACAGTAGAACTTTGATGGCTTGCTTAACTTTGATGGCTTGCCACGACTCAAACAATTTCCTCTCAATAACTGGAACATTTGTTGTCTTGAACTAATTCTTTTAGTCCCTTGATGATTTGAGAAGCATACCTAATTTTAGTGTGCAGTAATTACCAATTTGTGCAGTGATAAGGTGAAAATGTGCAGTGATAAAACAGCAATAATGTACAATGATAAATTCTCTGTAGAATAACTTTAAACAATTCTTGTCATGTATTGTTCTTAGAGGACGTGGTGGCACTTTAAGCCAATCGGAAGGGCGTAGTCAATGCACTTTTTTCTGGGGAGTACCCAGGGACCCTCTAAACCTTTCCCTTTCAATCAAAATGTGCAGTTATTATAATTTCATAAAATTACGTATATCGAGATAATGCTGAAGTATTTTCCTACCAAAGCTGCATGAACTACCTTTTCATGCGAGAATGGATGTAAATGGCATTCATTGCCTTGATTTAATTTAGCGATGCAGGTGCCAAACTTCAAGTCACGATTTTCATTTCTTTCCGATCAGGCAATATTAAAATACAGTGAAAAGAATGAGTTTATGATAATTTGGAATAATTAATTGGTTATGCAATAAGTCATGAAAATCACGTCTTATTTTCAGCAAACAGGGATAACCACAGGCAATATTAATTATTAAACAAAATTTATTTCTAGATTGTTTTAGCTTTATTGTGCTGTCCATCATTGCGCAAAAAGATTTTAGGTTTTGTTCAGAAACAAGAATTTCTGGTCTTTCAACGAACAAAAATATTGAAAAACAATTGCGTGATCGAGAACTCAGCATCAACGACGACAATAATCGGAAGCGTGCACGAGACAGACGCCAGAGGTGGAGCCCCTTAAAAAATAACAGAGGAAAAGGAAGAGCAATTTCTCGTGCTCTCTTCTTGTCATTGATTCCTTAAAATCAATATAACGGTTTTTTAGAATTTAAGCATCCGCATGACTTATATTATTCTGCCCGAAAAGATTTATGTTATGCTACGCACTTCTTCCGTAAAAATGTTTTTATTTCTGACGACAAAGTGGGCATAAAAATGAAGTCTCATGATCCATTCTGTCTTGTTCATGGCGGGATAATTATCTACAAAAAAAAAATTTTAAGTTGTCAATACTTTACCGGTATAAACTGAACCATAACTTTTGAAAAATCAAAACAGTTTTGTTTGTCAGTTTTAGGCCCTGGTTACATGAGAGTTTTAAACCCCGGGGTTGTTTTTCAACACAGCTGACCGAGTTGAAATAAATTTTCATCCCCGGGTATGGAAATTGGTGCCATAAATTTTGATACCCGGGTCGAAGCAAGATTGCAATTAAAAATGTTTCAAAACAATTTGAAAACAATGTGGATTAACGAATTTGAATTATTCTACCCCAAGGCTATAACAAAATTACATGAAAAACATTTTACTATCTGAAGAAACATTATTTTATTTTTTCATGAAATATTTTGTTGCTTTACGTAATGCGTAATATGTTGTATTTGTGTAATTTTAGGTAGTGCATAATTTGTTTGCTAAGGCATTGCATAAGGTAATTCATGATTTTTTATTTTAGGTAATTCATGATTTGTTGTGTGAGGTAATGCATTAGGTACAGTAATGCATGATTTTTTGTTTCAGGTTATGCATAAAAGTGAATTTAAAGTTGGCCTACTGTTTATCAAAGATGGACAAGAAACGGAGGAAGAATTCTTTACAAATACAGAGCACACTGAAGATTTTGAAGAATTTATTGGCTTCCTTGGAGAAAAGATTAAATTAAAAGGGTTTACAGGGTTCAGTGGGGGTTTAGATATACATTTCGATCTGACAGGAGAAAGAGCGATTTTTACGCGATGGAATGACAATGAATTTATGTTTCATGTTTCGACCATGTTGCCAACTGACGAACATGATGACCAAAAGGTTCGATAATGCTTAATTTATCGCCAATTTATAAAGATTTAAATTGAATATTGTTACACCAACACTTTTAATGATTGCTTATCGTTGATTGATTTTTATTATAGACTCCCCCCCTCCCGGTTAGCTTGTTTCCCTGGAGCCCCATTTAAGTCTACGTCTTCAGACCCTCTTTTTGCTCCCAAACAGCATGAAGTTTGCCAGCAAGACACTAGTTCATAGCAGAGCCAAGGAAAAATCCATCTCTTGAGATATGACAAATAACACTTGTACACTTTCTTCCTAAAATTTCTTTGAAAATGTGTATTTTAAGAACGAAGATCACATATATAACCTAAAAATTACTTTTTGAAAAAGCTTCACTTTTTCTAGTAGGTTTTCATCGGTTTTCGGTTCTTTTAGCCCCACCACTTTCAGAAAATTGTTTTGTAACAGTTTAGAATGTATAGTTGAAAATCAATAAAACGATAATATGGGTTCTTAAAGGGGGGGGGGCGACAGGTATGAAAAGTGGATGCCAGGCTAGTTTCAGATGCCCCTGGCTAGTTAAATCTGCCATTGGATTGTCAAAGATCAGTTATCCAAGCGTTGTTTCAGTTGATCTGATCTGAATATTCCCTTTCTGATTCTCTTTTTTAAATTTTGTTTCAGCTGCAAAGAAAGAGGCATATAGGAAATGATATTGTCTGTATAGTGTTCTTGTCTTCACCACACACAACTTTCAAACCGACAACGATCAAGTCAAATTTTCTTCATGTTTATATCGTTATTAGGCCAATGGTTAATAATAACAACAGTCGAGTTAAACAATACCAGGTGATTATTTTTGTTATTGTTTGAAAGCACTTTGTGAACATTTCTTAATTTTACAGGGATTTGTCCAATAATTTCACTGCTTAAGTAAATTTCCATCAAATAGTTTCATTTATGGACGTTCTAGCCATTTAAAGGGCTTATTTTAATGAAAGTAACAAAGCTACTGGGAAATACAACGAAACTTAACAGGAAAAAAATGCGAATGAGTACAGCAAATGACTGAAAATTCAATTTTAAACCACTGATTGGAAATTTTTGATCTAAACGCCAAAAGTTTGTTGTTTTATGTAAAAAATGTGGCAAATTTTAATTAGTTACAGTATTCAAATGATTGAAAGATGGCAATTGTTTTGGTCTATTTAATGCTTTAAATATAAATACAATCATATCCATAATAAAACATCAATATATCTCAAAAGATATCTCCTACGTTTTGTTGTGGTACACGCTTTTTTTTTATAAGAACAGCTAGCCTCGGTTTCAGCCTTGATTTGTTTTCAGGTCAAGTGCTCAGCGCCTGTATACTTATTTTGTACTTAACCTAAGTAATTTCTGAGACACCAAAATAATTTGACCCAAATCTCAGCCTGGCGTTACTTTAAAGATTGTTCTTATAAAAAAACAAGTAACCTTTTGTGTATTATTTTAAAGTGAATATGAGACATCCGGTACTTATTTGGAAATCTGTTTTAATAACTGATCAGCAGGAAAGCCAACCGCGCATTGAAATTTCCGATCGCTTTTAACTCATGTTGTGTATATATCTAGACATTTACTGTTTCTTTATTTTCATAAATAAAATTAAAAAAATCGTGTGAATTTTTAACACCTTGTTGCTATTTTTAGTTTTTTTAATATCATATCACACTTTTTTGTTATCATATCACTTTATTTAAAGGCATGTAGCTACAAGGTCATCTCTACACTATGCAAGGCATATACATTACCAATTGCAATAATTAACATCGATGAAAATAACAATAATTATTCGTGTAGGCCAACATAAGTCCACAGAGAGGAGGGTCTGATTTCAGGCTACGTAAGATCACAGTTATTATTTTGGGTCCAAACGTCTTTTTACAATTTTTACAAATGTGATTCAGCTTCAGTATGATCCTCACTTGACATAACCACATACCATTTAAACATATCATTATATGTAATTGAGAATTAAAAGAAATATTACCAGGGCCTCCTTTAACATACAAACTGGGAGACCAAACCCCCCCCCTCCCAGCTCCAAGCATTAGATTGAATTAAATGACAATCAGTTATATACACTATATGTTTCAAGCTTTATTCATCAAATGCTATTGTGATATACATATATTATACCACAATTTATGAACGTATAAAGGTATCTACTGTAGAACGAGGATGAAAACTTTAGGGCATTAGAAGATGCAAACATAAAGTAGTAGTCAAGCTGAATGATTAGTGATTAATTAATGATCAATGATTAGCGATCGGCGATTTTGTATTTGGTTCATTTTAATCATGTTTTATTTTAGGTTGCGGTAATCTCAAGAGCTTTGGTTTTGCCGTTTGGACCACCCTTGCCTGCATGTGGTTGTTTTTATAAGGTAATCATGTTGAGTCATGTTTTATTGTCTTGGTTTTGAGGAGCAAAGTTCAAAGGTTTTGTTGCTTTTATGGTGGTACTTTTAAGCCATTTTTGTCAGCCTGAGGCTTTGGCGTTATTTTGGGGCAAGGGGCATTGGTTCTATTGAAAGAGTAGACAGTAATATCTGGAGAAAACGAATTTTTCCCCCAGGGGTATTTCAAAAAGAGATACCCACCACGGCAGCTTCCTCATCTCTGAAGTTTGATTGGCGCAAATAAAAGAGTAGATTTTCACATTAACATTCAATCTCTCGAGATTCAAAAGACAAAAGGCCATTTTTTTATGGGACTCGACTAATGAATATCCAGTTATAAATTAGCATTTAATTAGCATAATGTCACCAAAACTTGTTGAGGTTGGTATGTTGATAGACTTGCCTCAAGTCTATTTCGTGCCAAATCACAAATATTTATTTCGTACTCAATATATCGAGGGTATGCCATTCAACCCGCAAACCCGCAGAGCAATAGCATAATCATCATTATATATGATTATATTTTACTTTTATGGTGTATTCTTTTAAACTTCTGCGTAGCCTGAGCTCATTCTTTCGCTTTGTTTTCAAAGGAACTACTATTTTTCTGTTTTTGAAAATGTAAACGTTTCAAGATATTTTAAAGACACATTGCTAACCAGCGGCCATTGCGGCAAAAATTACCCATGGTACATTTCATTGATTACTTTTGTGTTATCTGAAAGTAAGTTTTGGCTTAGTAACGGCTTATCAGGCCGTGGTCAATATTAGTTTGTTTACTGCATCCACCTTCGTTGGAGGGCCGTAGAAATTAAATTTTCGCTATTTGTGAAGATCTTGTTGCAGTGTTTTGTTGTCATGTAGATGCGCATAGGCCATTGGTTAGCAATGGGTCTTTAAAGGCTGCATAAATTTTTTAATCTTGATCAGTTAAAATTGGAATTGTAGGACTTCTTACTTTTGACTCCATGCCTCACTTGTATGTTTTCTTTTGTACAGGATGATTACTTTAAAAATTGGTTGATGACAAAAATCGTAAATGGGGAAAGAGCAAGTTACAGAACTCCAAAATTTGCAACATTACAAGTATGTTTTTCTTAATCATTTCATTCCCTGACTTATTTCCAATTAACAGGAAACTCTTATCTATGTTTTATTTCTCAGGGGAGTAGCACTTGCAAACTAACCTAATTAACAAGATAAACTCACATTAAATCATCTGAAATGTGCATTTACTTCATGAAAATATGACGTTTTACACTGTCTAGCAATGGTCCATGTGGCCTTTCTAGGGGTGAAAGAGTTAACTTGTTTAATGTTGGTACTTTTTTCCATTCCTTTATTTATTGTTAGCCAACAAATATAGCTTCAACCAGCTGATTAAAATTAACGTATTTTTGTAGTCGTTATTGAATCCAGCTTTCATTCGTTTTTATTTAATATCTATTTAATTTATTTGAGTGAATGCATGCAAGTATTTGTAAAATATAATCTCAAGCTAAAATGGCGACAATTAAAACCCATCTGTGAATTATAATTTTAGCTAGTATACACAAAGTTGTCTGCCAGTTTTGATTTTTTCGTAGCCAGCAAATCACCGACAAATTAGAAAACTTCGTTTTATCCTCCGCAGAAGATATTTCCTCCACAGGAACATCTTTTTTATTTTACTTCAATTCTTTTACTGATAACGAAATAGACTTGGAGTCTACTAACAAATTAGCTTTGAACTCTATTAGATTTTCTCGTAAACTTACTTCAAAAATAACTACGAAAATAGAACGTGTTATAACCTCAATATTAGAAGATGATCTTGGTAGATTTAGAAACAGAAAGAACTGGAACTTTTTCCTTTGCTTTTCCTTGAAAGGCTTGATAAAGAGCAAAGTTTAAAGTTCACCATTGACAAGAGAAATCCATAGATTTATACGACATACGAAACATGTTAGCTTTTCCCGCTTTCGGATTGAATGTTCAGAAAAATTCATAGGTAGAACGTTCAGGTTAATGATCGTTGATCGTTAATTGATCGTTTAAAAAATATCAAATATGACTTTTTAGAAGCACTTTCTTTTCACAGCTCAGTACATTTAGTTATATTTATAAAAGAAGCTTGAGATCTTAGTTTTACTCAAACGTGACACGTGGTGACTTCAAATGATATATGTAATATGAATCAATTGACATCATTAGGTTTTAATTGACATCATTGCAACGTACGAGTTGAACCTAATAGAACTGCATGAATTTATATTTTTGTTGATTATTTTTCAGGAGAGGACAAGAAGGCAAATGCTTGATGATCTCATTAACGATGAAATATGCAGCGAACAACTAACAATCAAACCAAAAGATAAAAACAGTCCTTTACAGAAATTTTTCAATCAAAGGTGACCAGATGTTTTTAGGCTTCTTTGTTTTAATTTTAAGTTATTGATAAGATGAAAAGCGTATTTGTTGTTATTAAGGTGGGTCAATCTGTAGTCTGCAATAAAATTTCGGACCATTTCAGTGCTTCATTCAGAGGGACGGGGGGTGGGGGTACGTTTCAATGTACATTTGCTTCAAATATTTTCTACAACTGGGTTAATTCCCTTCCAAATTCTCAAGAACTGGGTCGCTTTTGATAAAAAATTATCAAAAACCAACTGGGTCTATTTTTCCCAAAATGGCTTAAACTTCAATCGAAAAATCAAGTCGTATGTAGTTAATACTTGGTACGAATTTATTGAAAATGAAAGCAGATTAAAGGTGGGAGAGTTTAACAAAGCTAAAAAAGGTACCCTTCTTTGGGGTTTCATATATTCAACGTTCTGTTTTGTTAGAAGAGACTGCTTACTCAAAGGTTTCTTTCAAACTGCAAAATTGTCTATTATTTCAACTTGTGAAGGTAAAGGTGAAGCTACGGATTTGAGCACAAGGCGCCAGAATCCCATAGAAGTAGTTCTATAACTAATCCAGTCTGGTGACCCCAAATAAATTAACCATATAATTGGGCTCGTTCTTGTCATATTTTTTTGTCCCTGCATATTTCCAGTTATCAATCATTTTTCTGAAAGGGTCAAATTAAGTTAAATTCAATCTTTCCTTTGCAGAGTAAAATTATTACACAACAATGTGCATTCTCATAAAACGCAAGTAAAGCATGGCTTTTGAACTCGGGTCGCCAAAATTTTATTTATTGTAGAAAAATTATCTCGGGTTCTTAAACTTAAAGCACTTAGGTTTAACTGTCTAGCAGAAATGAAAACTTGTAGAAGTGGGGTTAACTGGGATGTGAATCAGCTGACCCATATATTAGGAAAAACGGATGTTCTTATAAAACCTGCCACTGGAAAATGTCTCCAAAGTATTTGGCAAATACACAAGAATAACATGCAAGCATCTTGAGATAGCAGGGCCCTCTCATTGCCACATGTCTTAATCATATAACCGTTTGTTTCTATTGTGACGTGTATATTCTGAGTATGTTTTTAACCCTTCTAACGTATATTCCAATAGAAGTATTAATCTATGGTGTTAGTTAGGTGATGATGATGATGATGATGATTACTTACCAGTAATATGACAACATAAAGATATATGTAATATAAAGGTTTCTTATACATGAATGAAGTGAAACATATTAAGTGTGAACTTGTTGAAATATTTGGTGTTATTTGTTATATTAAAAAGAAGTCATTGGAAATCATTAGTTCAATCGTTAGGGTTGAGTGGTTGTGGTTAAGGCGCTGTGCTTTGTTTCGAAGCCAAACTCTCTGTGAAAGCATCGGTGCGGGAACAGTTTGTCGGAAGTTTTAACTAAAATACCCACAGCCAGCTGTCTATCCTTTTGAGGTCTGTAAACGAATACCAGTTAACACTGGGGTAAATGGTCAAGACTGACCAAGGATAGGAGTAGCGCCCACCCTTATCTGAAAAGATAGTAGCTAATAAAAGAGCCCAGCTTTCGGGTCGCCCCTGGCTGTGGCAATAACTCGAAATCGTCTTTGGTTGGTTATGTCGCTCCTGTGTCATTTTTCATCAGTTTGATATTCTGTATGGGTTGGGGTGAACCTTGAACTTTATTGGTTAACAAGATGTCACAGAGTTGTGAAAAAAGAAAGAAAATATGCTTGCCACTTAGTGATGAAATAATATGAGAACTAATATATGATTCCTTGGCTTTACCATCACCCAGTGCGACTCAGTGAAACCAAAAAAATTGACCCATCTCACCTCACCACAAGTTGAAAATATTGCAAACGTCATTAGTAAAATTCTCAAACTTTTATGATTAAAATGCATATTATCTTTAAAGATTTCTGTTTTATCTTAGTCTTTATTTCATATCACTTTCATCTTTGTTTTCTTTATTCATCTTTTATTATTTTTATTCTAGTAAAACAAGTGGAAAAAGCTCTCAGGAAGCTAACAATAAAAAGTAAGATTATTTTTAGACGTAATAAGTATTTAACTTTTTGTATGAACCATGGTTGATTGTAACCATGAAGATGAATAATTATTCCATAATATTCATGATCATTCTTGCAAAGAGGTTCACTGCTTTGAATTGCGTGGAATTTTCATTCGGCCCACCGCAAAAGTTTCAGGTTTTACGACTCGCTTACTCGATTCCCTTCTCCAGCTCTCATTGCTCTCGAATTATTCATCTGTGAAATTTACTCAATATGGTGAGATGAGAGGGGGGGGGGTGTAAAATTGGTAATCACGAATTTAATAAAGGTTTTACTTTTACGATGCTTAATTCGATGAAAGCCAGTTTTTCTTATAAGCACCGAATATTTTTTTTTGATAAATGATATTCTGATGAATAATTTTTTGATAAATAATAAAGGTTAGGACAAATGAACTTATTATAACTTAAAAAGTCTTATTGCCTGTTTTGCTCCCACTCTGACTCCTTTTGCTCCATCCCACCATACCCACCCCAAATAATTTAAATTATATGCCCCACTGATGGTATATTTTTGGTGTTCAAACATAGGTACTTAGTCATGTTTATTAAACGTTCTTATAAATATTTATTCCATTATTACTTATATTATCTATCTTCTAGTTTCTATCCTTACAAAATCAAACTACCTTTTTCTCACAAACAGGCCTCCTCAATTTTCCGATTGGTTGCCACAAACATTTGATGATTCTGAGCAACTTCACAAAGATTTGTCAATTTCTTTCAATGGGGCTTTCAATCATTCTTACGACGTTGTTTTTATTGTGGGTAAGTACCCTATAGATTCATAAGGAACTAAAAAGAGACCAGCTTTATCAAAAGCCGAGCACCTCTCAGCCCTCGGTAGAGCATTCTATTGTTTGCAATAGTTTTATGGGTCCCCTGTACAGTGTACCAACCTACTCCCCCCTCTCGACGGCACTGAACCTTTCCCTAGCGAACCTCGTTTTCTAATGGTCACTTTCTCTTAGCATACTTGCCTTGATTCTTTTGATTATTGATTTTAATAATAATAATTATTACAACAACACAAGTTTTACCAACTCCGCAGCGCAAGCAAACTAATTTATTAATCGAAGATTAAATTTTTCACTACAGTCATTTTGGTGAGAGGTTCGGGTAAGCTTTTTACTTGCCAACATTTCCTTTTATGCTTCAAGTACCTAGCACAAAAACTTCCCAGTTGGAGTCGCTGCATCAGTATCAGGGGTGCCAAGAATATGATAAACGAATTGGTTGCAACAACTGTTGCTGTGGATATAAATTTGTTTAGGTAGTTTACACGAAATATTCCTCTCTTAGAGCTTCAAATCTACGTGTTAAGCATTTAAGAATATAATTTCATCTCTATTTCGTTATTTGTACAAGTTTGTGTTACATCCAAGAAGCAGTAGGCTGTTTCTTTATTCTATATAATCTGATCAAACATACTTTACTTGCAAGTAATCAATAAATAAGCATAATTTGTTGATAATTTATGCAATATTTTAACCAGAATAATACATTTCCTCTAGGAATGGTTAATCAAAAATCACTACCAGCAGTCAAAATATTGTTAGCGGCAAGGAGCAGGTCAGATTCATTAACTAATTTAAAGAAATATTTAAATTTGTTCTTGCCATACTTCTTGACTTGATTATTCGTTGTTTATATTACTTACAAGGTGACCCAGAAAAATCTATCCCCGGCTATGGCTTGAAATCCGTGAGACTGCAAATCTCAAATCGTATACAAACCGATGTCCGAAGGGCAAACATCAGACATAATTTAGGTGATACAACCTATGACCGTCAGCAGGCAGGCTAGAGGATGGCCATGACTTGCCCAAGGTGGCCCCTCAGACTAGTGGAGGGAAGGAGGCGTCTTACTTCTCCATTCTAAACAGGCCATCAGGCCTTGTCTAGCCACTGCCCATGTAAACATAACAATCTCTTTTCATTTACAGTTACACCATAACGTAGCCTGCGTGCAGACTTTTTGTTTACTGAGGAGGAGGGAGAAGAAAGAACTGCTGAAGAGTTATTTCTTCTCTCTCCTCCCCAGTAACCAAAAAGTCTGCATGCAGGCTAAACATAACGATAAATTTGCAAAAACGTTAACATATAAATGAAGACTTATTTGTTTTTTGGTGGTTTACGATTTGAATTGACCTTCTGCATTTTTAGATCTTTAGCATTAATTTAAATGTTTTTTTTAAGGGTGTTTCACGGCATGTTTTTTGAAACAAATTCAGAAAAAAGCACGCCAAACAGTTCACCGAAATCTCAACGAAAACCTATTCTTCCTCCTTCCAAATCATCACCGACAATAGCATCAGGTTTGAAAAAGAGGCTGTCACTTGAAAGGTTAAAAAGGAGAAGTCATAGTTTTAAGAATAACGAGGAGGACCTCTTTGCGAGACCGATTATCTCAGAGGTATTTTTAACATTATTTTAACAATTTATCATGTTTTATTGACACGGTCTGGTTTGTGGCCTCATTTTTATGTGATATTATCATCGACTTCAGAGTCTGAAATCAACCAGCAACAAATTGGGAATTACGAATTAATTGAGACGAGAAGCTTTTCCTTCGAACAAGGTACGGGATTTCTTAGGGCAAAAGATTTTTTGGAGATTTTATTCATAAAAAAATCCCCCCTCGAGTTGAAATTTCGAATTCGTGAATACCTTATTCAAGATTGCCAATTCACGGTTGTTAAATTTTAATTTTCAAAAATATTTTATCTATTCAATGCTATTCAAAGAGGAAATAATTGTCAACGTCTTTTTAAAAGGAAAATTGGAAATTTTTTGAAGGTATTTCACGTTGTGGCTCAGCCTTCGCGAAAAAGATATCTTTTTTAGCATTTTCTGATTATGATTATCAAGATTATGACACACACTGCCTTTATAGATATGTTATAAATGACAGTTGTATATTTTGTTCTAAAGAAATTATTTTGATATGTGTATTTCAGGAACGAATAATAAATTTGTCATATATTTAAAAATGGTGCGTGTCATCTCGACTCAGAGTTAAGAAGACATCATGGTTGAAGAAAACAAAGAAACATTATATGCCAAACACGAACCACGCCTATTTTTCATTGTTTAATGAGGGATATTTCCAAAGATCCTACTTTAGGCTCGGAGGAAGGTTGATCATTTTTCTGGACTCTATTTTGACTATACTCTAATATAGGCCCAATATCTGCATTGCCTAACCTTAGTACATAATAAATTTCAAAAGTTTCTAAAATTATTTCAAGGGTTTGAAAAATACAATTTTATTTCTTTCCAGTTCCTTATTACCGAATTTGAACCAGAAGAATTCAAAATATTTCTTGAGTATTTACACACTGGAATGTGCATCATTTACCCAGAAGTACTTCCCAGCCTCCTTTGCATTGCGGATCATTACGAGGTTGAAGCTCTTGTGAATTCCTGCATTGAAGCTTTTGAAGACCTGGCTACTCCAATGAGCGTGAGTTATACTTTTAACTTTGAATTTTTTCAAGCAACCCCGCAGAAAATCTGCTTTATTCAACTGTTGATTATTTTTACATTTTGAAAATAGCCAATGAATTTGCAGTATTTAAGAGCATGGGAAGTGTCATTTGTGATGTGATTGGGTAATATTAAAATGTAAACAAACTTGTATGATGATATGCCAAATGCGAAATTCTCTTCGAACCATAATTGCTAAAAATTTCGAGGAGTGCTGAAATTTAAAGCTGTTTGCAGTTTTAACTAAAGTGCAGCCTTTCTTGTTGTTTGAAATCTGTGCGTTTTCTTTTCATAACTTTTTCAAAATCTTGCGACAATATCCTTCTTGCTAGCAAAGAGGCCACATCTTTAAGCAAATGAAAAGTTGCCATTAATCTAACTGAATCTAACTGAATCTAATATTAATCTTTCAGAATCATATTAATTTTAGTTATTATTTTTTTTGCAGATTTGCCCGATGATGGTTTCTACGCGTAAATTCACAAAAGGGTATGAAATAGCACAAGAAATGCAGTTAAAGGTATTCATCGCTCTCAGGCTGTTTATCTTCCTGTTTGTTGTTGTTGCTGTTTATCTTCCCATTTAGTTGGAAATATAATTTTAGAAATAGCTCAAATTTCGTCAGTATGAAACTTGAACTAGGATAGCCAAAACGTTAAGAAACTCTGATGATCTACATTTGAGAATCACAAAGAAATTTTTAAACAGATCGAAACATACAGCATTAAAAGATTGTTTCACTCTCTCGTCAATACGAAACATAGGACCTAATAAAGTCATTGGCTGTTGCCATGAACGGAAGCAGAATGATTTTCTGACTGGCACGTGTTATTATAAACCATTTTTATTATTTTAGTCCAATTTATCACAGAGACGCTTTTTGCAAATCAAGATATAAAGAAATATACTTTTAAGCAACGTTTAAAAACACAGGATAATTTTTGACCACAAAATAGGAAATGGAGGTTCTGGAACACAATTAAAATAGTGACATGTTTTTGTCTTACTGCTTTAATTAGAATAATATTTTCACTCGTGGAAGGGCAATATGACCCATTGCTAAACAATTTGAAATATCATATTTTAAGGGGTAAGCGCAGACGATTTTATCTTTTGGATTAAGTTGGTTTGCATGAGATACTCCTTCGAAATCATAAATCTAGGCATCAGAAGGACAATGGCGTGTGTTTCTTCGAATTTATGGCATTAAATTTAGGAACGTTTGTTATGTTATCGTTTCAGATATTGCGTTTCATAGAGAGAAATTCAGAAGAAGTACTAAAATCTTTTGATGTGGCATCTCTTTCTGAAGATTGTCTTTCATTGATTCTTTCTTTGGAGAAACTCAAGGTTTGATTTATGTAATTAAAAACGAGGTTCCAATCAATAGAGCTAAAAACACCACAAGCAATTTACCCTAACCGTATATCTATCCAAGGCTGCAAGGTCATCGTGTGTATCTCCGACCACGCAAAAAACAAGAAAAAAGTGTCGTCTGTAAATCATTAGTCGAATTCTGTACCATAGGACAAAGTTTTTGGTTATTTCCGTTTTAAACACACAACCAACATCTCATGTTAGGCCTTTTTCACTACTCCGTTTCCCTCCCGTTTTCAAATCATTCCGTGTTCAAAAAAGCACGACCGTTTCCACTAATTCGTTTCAGCATCACAAAAACGAATGAAAATTTAATTTAATTTCTATTGCTCCGTTTTCAGTTTTGTTCACGAAAGGTTTTTACATTGTAACTGGTGCCAAAAGGTTGTAGTTATTTTTACAGCGTTTTCAAACAACTTTGTTTTAGGTGTTTCCATTAAAACGATACGTTTTCGAACAGCTCCGTTTTCAAATCACTCTAATTTGAACAGCGTGCGAAAACGGAGTAATCGAAACGAGGCCTTAATCTCTGATAAAAAGATACCCAATAACACTCATAGTTCAGTGACTGCTCTTAGAAGAATGATTGAGACTGCTCTTACTGCTCAATTACTGAACAATTACTGCTCTTAGAAAAAGATGATACTTCAGTAAAAATAATGTACGTTCATTAAATTGTTTTGATTTGTTGTTTCATATTTTGGGAAGTTCCTCCTGCCAGGCATCTTTTAGAAAAGTGCCTCCTATCTCACAAAATCTCACAGTGTTATTAAAGCATTGATAATATCAATTTTGCAATTCATTGTTGTTTTAAAAAAATGTGTCCATTTTCCTGAAGGTGGCAGAAATCGATAAACTGCAGATTGTCAACAGCTGGCTGGAGAGAAATTTTGCAGATGGTATTTACAATATTTTTATTATTTTATAATTCATTTCACTTAAACGCAAATAACTATATTTATTTGTCTACTTTTTATAGTTCTAATTAAGGAGTCTCTGATGATAGTATAGTATCGGTCAGTCTAATTTTCTTATGACGCCAAATAAATTAATTTTTAAATACTTATCTGAGCAAAGTTTTCTCATAACGTTTTTATCATAACTTCCCAACCAATTTAAAAATTCCCACAATTAACGAGGCCTCATGTTTTACATTTTTTGGTGAACTCTCTATTTTTTAGAGTTTGCTGAAAAATCTATTTTAGAATTCTGGTTTTTTGGTTCAAAAGTTTAATGATATTGAATAATATATTGCTAAATTTTGCAAAGTATTTTTTCGTGATAGGACGTGGACGTTTCATGCTGAGGTTTAAATCCAGAACGAGTTTAAAAAGTGTTAGTACGATAAGGGGAACAATTTAATTTAAAAATTAAAGAATACTGGGGTTATCAAAACGTTGTGCCTTTCATATCTGTAACGTGAAATAGATTATCTTTCGTCATATTTGAAAAACAAGCCGTGGTCCCAGAAAAGGGGACGAAATTATTTCAACAGCGAGAAGGCTTTGTGGAAATAGAAAGTAATAGAACTTTTCATTTTGTGAAGATGGAAAGTAAGATTTACAAAAAAGTTACTCCTTTTGGAGTGCACTTTCTAAAAGCACAGATGTTGATTTGTTTTTTAGTCATGCTTGATTTTAATTTGTCTTTTTTTCAGGAATTCACGAACATGATTTTCTGATAAAAGACTCCTTGATGTGCTTAATCAACATTGAAGAAATTGAATTGGATGACCTTGCGAAGGTAAATTTCACTCTTACTGTATTTACTGCTAATGAGGTAGGAGCCATGGGGTACCGTCCCCCAAGATTTTGTGAATGTTTTTTTTATGGCACGAAGGGCCCTTTTTAGGTTGCTACTTTTAGGACACATGTGCCCCTTTTAAACAATAGAGAAAAATGCCCCCCGAGAGTCGTGCCTCCTCAACAAGAAAGAATCGCTTCTGACATACCTATCCATACGTAAATTGGATGGCCAGGCATGCTACCCAAGAGCATTATTTATATTGATCATGTATGTTTTCCATACGAAACTGTTGTATTCAGCAATTTGAAATATTTTCTTTGAAATCGAATTCTAATTTTGAAATACAACAGACTGTTCTCACACACTTTTATGTGTATAAAGCTGCGATTTCCATCAAATCTTATAACCTCGGGAAAATTATTTTCAAATTTTAGGAAATAAAAGAAATTGGACTGTACTCTCAAGAAGATCATGAGCTGGAAATTGCAAGAAGAGCCAAACACATATGAATTTCAACAAAATTACAGGGGTAACTTTGATTTCGTATTTATGATTTTAAATATTTTACAGCTATTGAACATTACAACTTCTTTAGGTCTTGTTTTGTTAAGTAATGCGACTGTTTTCTTTTTCATTTCAAGAAAAAAATGTTCAAGTATTTAAGTTCCTTCCCTCTTAGTATTTAAGTTCCTCCCCTATTCTCGTGGTGGACGTATCCTTTTTATGGGCCTATATTATTGCATGGCGAGCATTCACGCAATCTTTTTTTTGAAGTAGTACAAATAACTTTTAGATGCATGCAAATAAATGTTCACTACACAAAACATGTATGTTGAGTGTTCACCTCAAATCTCAACACCTGAATTTTCAAAACAAAATCCTATATTACTTTTAGAGGGCCCTTGAAAAAACAGTTTTGCTGTTAAAGAGTAACCTTCCTTGAAATGAAAAAAGTTATTGCTCATTCTTTTAAATATTAAGTTGTGTTAAAAAATTTAGGAAACCATGATCATCACTCCAACCCAGAACTTTCAAGGCAATTCGTAATGAATAGATATGGATATAAATACACATCATGGATATTTGCAAGATTTGTTTTTGTACTGGAGTATTTATCCAATCCAGCGTTAGTCTCGTGATGCCACCCAACTTTATGGATAATTGATTATTAATTTAGAAAACTGTGATAATCACTTAAACCCAGAACCTTCACAGCAATTCGCAATGAATAGATATGGATATAAATACACATCATGGATATGAGCAAGATTTGTTTTTGTACTGGAGTATTTATCCAATCCAGCGTTAGTCTCGTGATGCCATCCAACTTTATGGGTAATTGATTATTAATTTAGAAAACTGTGATAATCACTCCTATAACACTTTCAAAGCAATTCGTAATAATTAGATATGGATATGAATAGATACAAAATAAATAAACGACTTCGTACTATGAATACCTTTATTTGTATTAAATAACACAAAACTTTTTGAGCATTAATTATCTTCAGGTGTCTCGAGTAATTCTCGAAACATTGTTTGTATTTTAATAAAAATAAAAATATTCATAGTACCGAGTCATTTATTTATTTTACGTTCTCAACACCACTCGACATACGAAACGCAGAACAAGATTTATTTATGATGAATATATGCAATATTTGTTTTTGAACTGGAGTATTTATCCAATCCAATGTTGGCCTCATAATACCATCCAAGTTTATTGATAGTTTACATCACAAAGTCTTACATTAAAGAAACTACTGTCAATTTAGATTTTGAGACTCTTGAGAATTTTTGGAAAGACAACATAAGAACAATAAAATGATCTGAAACAAAATGATGCTAAATCTAAAAAATCCAATGATCCAAAGAGACTTTACAATGTTTATATACATTGTGCAATGCGCGGAAATGAATCTGAACACTTCATTCCCAGGAGTCCCTATTTCAAAATATCTGATGAGATCATGTTAATTTATTCAGAAATTTTTGAAATAGCTTTTTTTTTTTAATATTCACGTGTAAGCAAGAGCGGATTCAGAATTTAATGTTTCGGTCTAAATTTTCAGAAGCTTACTAAAAATCACGGCAATGAAAAGCATAAGCGAAAAACTTTCCAAAAGACGTTTCCCACTGCTAAATACACCCATAAAGGCGTTTTCCAAAGAAATAAAGGGTGTGGCGCAAAAACCCTGTGTGGCCCTCCTAAACAAGGATGCTACCGTTCTTGAAAGTCAATCAATTGTGTAATTCGATTTTTTTTTGTTTGAGGCTGGTCACTTCTGGGCCGATTTTAAAATATCTCCGGAACAAATATCAATGTTTCAAGTTTGCTCGCGTTGTTTTCTGCATCAGATATATGACAAATATTATTCGTTCTTATTATACACATTTCAAAATAACTTAAATAACCATTATTTGTCATATATCTAGAGATGGTATGTGTGATTCAGACCGTTGTTGTCGTTGGGGGGTTGTTTTTAGTAATTTCAGATATGCATTATGAATTTCTTTTCCTTGAAATACAGATTCCAATTATGTCAGTTGGACTAAAAACATCATCACATTTATGATCGTTTCATTTACACGTAGTTTGAAGAATGGAGCTTTCTCCTTAAAATATTTAATGTAGAGGATTTGCACAGAACTGACGATTTTATTATGCTGTTCTTTTATCTAAATTGATGTAATAATGTAAATGTCGTTTTGTTATGTTAATTATTGTATTGTAAAAGTTTTTAAAGAGAACATTTAATTTCAAGATCAAGATCAAAACGACAGGCTCAAGAATTTTAATATGTGTGGCTACTACTCTTTCAGACCTCTTTGGTTATAAAATAGTTCTGGAATATTTCTCATGTGAATTTCTTCGGCGAAGCCATCTTCGAAAAATCCTTGTCCAAATATAATGCCCTATACTACGACTCGTAAAAGCACAGGGCGGGACATTTCTGGAGTTGGATTTAAAGAACTCTGAAAGCCTCGTTTGAATGATTCCCAAAAAGTGGGGGATTTTAAGTCCAGAATTTGTGCTTTAATATTACTATTACCAGTCTAGCAAGAGCCATTGAGCTTGTTCACAGGGCTACAAAACGGCAATGCCACCAAAATGGCCACGTGTCCAGAAAAAGATTGTGATAGGAGCCACGAGAAGTTATGTTGACTGGCATGGATTTTTCTTCACCGCTTTGGACACGTGGCATGGACTTTTTTTCATCATCATACTCTAAATGGAAATATTTTCAAGTGGAAAAAGCCAATCAAAAGAGAATTTCGACTTCGCTATCGCTATAACATACGACTCGGCATTCCAGCCAAAAATACTGGTCTTTTGACGAACCTCGTTCTCAAAATAGACGAAGCCTAAATTGCCAACTGAGCGCAATTTCAGATAATCATATTACATATATTACAAATTTATTGTTAATCGATTGATACTAGTAAAATTGAAAAAATGAAATGCGATATACAAGATTGAAAATTAATCACAATTATTGTCATCATAGATTGAAAAAACTAAACAAGCAATAAATAACACTTGTGTGTAAAAGTTTGTAGTCCATAAGGTCACAGGTGAAACCAGTGCTTTGTTTTCAAGCTTAACTTTACAAAATCAACACTCACAAAAATCTAATAACTTTACTAAACGGAACAATACTAGCAAACAGTTTAAAACAACGCTTGGGGGTGGAGGGAAGATGCGTCTAGATTAGGTTGCTATAATGCTTACATAAAGCTACTCTGGCCCAATGCATATGGGTATCAATGCTCTGTAACATCATGCAAGGCTTTGCAAAACGCAAGTTGTGTAGCCCTTTCACGCCCGGCGCCTGGATTTATTTCGAACGAACAGGCAAAGTCTTATTTCCCTGTCAAAGTCTTATCTCTCAGGGGGTAATACATACAAAGCATGAACTTATGTTGAATCATTTTAAATTAACATGAAGTTCTCGGTCGTCTTTACGTTGTTTAGCAATGGGCCATATGAACCTTCCCGGGGGTGAATGCAGACTTAATTTTGTTTACATGGAAGGGAACGGGACTTGTGGTAAGGCGTTCATTCAAGCCAATTAAATTTTTAAATGTTTCAAGTTTGGACCATTCGCGTCCCTTTAAAATACATTATTTGTTTTTTACAACGGAGCCCGCCGCGTCACTTGGAAAGCTCTTTTAGTCAATGTGGGAGATATTACTTTTGCAATGATGCTTTTACAACAACTGAGTCACCTCGGCTCTTTTTATTGGTATTTAAAATGCAGAAAAAGTGGGACTAAAAATTAAATAATAACAAATGTACAAGCCGTTCTCTAAATCAAAGAACAAAAAAGATGTCTACGAAGAAAGGAGCATTAGAAGAAAAATTCCATTAATTGTATTTTATAAAAATACATAGTTATACAATGTTACACGTCTGGATAAGTTACAAGACATAAGATTCAAAATAACACGACCGTCTAACTCCAATCAGTGCAAAGATGAAAAGGTATGCTTGTTTAATGATTAAAAGACCTGCATCCAATCTACCATCGTGCTGTATACATCTATAAATACTGGGTGCAAATATATGTCCACTTGTGATGAACAAGAACGACTTTGGCAACACAAAAGATTCAGCTCTAAACAATGCAATTGATCACGTTAAAGAATAGATTTCACACCTTTTAACAAAGACGAGAAAACCACAATGAACAAAACTGAGCACTCATAGCTAGGTGTGAAATCTAGTCATGGGAATTCGGACGCCAAAATGGTAGTTGCGGATGATTTCCTACCAAATTAATTGAGTCGTTTCATGTCTTCTCTTTGTATTTTCTTTCTGTTGCAATGCACCCACGCAGCGTCGAGTAGATTGTAAAAGCAAAATAACAGAAAGAAAATCACAAAGAGAAGACAACGAAATGACTCAATTAATGCGTCCGAATTCCCAAGATCTAATGTTTCCAATTGTAAATGTGCAAGATTCAAATCTTTTGTTTGACAAAATTCTCCCTTGTTCTTGTGAGGTGAGAAATACTTCACGTTTAATGTGTGTTTTATGGTTTTATTATTGGGCAGAATCAATTTGTTGCACATCTGTTGCCATTTCTGATTGTTCATGCTGTTGATGCATGTGTAAATTGGCTCGTAAAAGAGAATTCTCTCTCCTGATCTCTTCCATTTGTTGTCTTAATAATTGATTTTCTACCATCAAACGTTCCTGGTCTTTTCCTGTTTCTCCAAGTCTTTCGTTTAACCGTTCGTTTTGTGTGCGAAGTTTGTCGATGAAATCAATTGTTTTGGAAAGTGTTACTCCTTTACTCTAAAATTTAAAAAACAAAAAAAAGTTTTAAAAAGTAAATATTTTGTACTGTATCAAGCCAAATGTGAAGATGTTGTTTTCAACATATGAAAAGAAGCATTTTTTACTGTGGATGATCAAAAGAATTGTTAAACATGTTAAAAATTAAATAAATTGGATTTTTGTTATTACTCTTGCTTATTTTGTGCAGCTATGCAGAGGAAGGGCCAAATTATTTGTCACAATAATTAATATTGTAGCAGAAGCTCAAACTCATGAAATTTAGAGTTTTTATGAGCAACCTGGTTTTGGATACATGTTATAATGCAATGTTGGATAACCATAAAATCTATTTTATCTTTCATATTAGATGTTATTACAAATTTCAGAATATTTACGTGAACAAATAGTATGCTCTATTCTTCTGTAAATCCCAATAAACATTTTAATCCCAATAAACATTCTAGTCCCAATAAACATATAAATCTATAGCTCAAAAGTAGCTTTTTCAAGATGTGATTACATCATAGGAATATAATTATATGTATACCTAAAAATTCCCAATTTATATTTTATGAGATATCTCACCTGGCCCGCTTTAGTTTGATCTTGTTTGCATTCAGGTACCATGTAAGCCAATTTATCAATCCAAGAATTGATTTTAGTTCTCCGCTTTCTTTCAACTAAAAAACGTGAAAAGAATCTACTCATATTTATCATAAAAAACTAAATGAATCAAAACATTTTTATGGTTGAATACTTTGTCATTTGTAACTTTTGTTAAATGCAAAATTTATTCCTCTTGAATTTTTCTGGTAAAATACTGACTTGCCACAATTAAAATTTAATTAATGCACCTGTTTTCTGGTGTGGCGCAGTTAAGCCTTACTTTGGATCAGCTTCAAAGACTTGTGGCAGCAAGTCCCTGTAAAACTATGATATTTTCTCTCAGGGTTTCTACTAAAATATATCAATTCATCAATAAGTAAGTAGGTAGGGTAGGGGAAGGTGCTACTCCTTTTCATGGTTTGATAACTTCAACCCCACTTGAGCTGGTACTCATTTATTGACCTCAAAAGGATAGACAGCTAAGGTGGCTACAGGTTTCAGAGTTGAAGTTCTGACATATGGTCTTGAACCCGTGCTCTCACAGAGAGTTTGGCTTTGAAACATAACACAGTGCCTCGACTCTTGGCCACTCAGCCTTTCATTCATTAATAATATAATAGTAAACATTACCTTCATTGTGAGTAGCACGCCGTCTTTCATCCCTTGCTGACCTAGATCCTGTCTCCACCTTTCTGCAAATAAAAACCAAGATATTACATGATAAATATAAAATGTTATCACAAAATTTTACAAAGTGCAAGAATTCATAAAATGTTATTAGATGGGTTGACACCAACAAATAATCAAACTTAATTTCACAAACATGTAATATACTGACCTAAACTCCACAGGGATACTGTCCGTTTCCACTGCAAATGCTGCACCATCTCCTATGCTGTAATCAAAGAGAAAAAGATTAGAAATCTGTCACATGCTTAAATGATAGACCAATAAGACAATGACAATGTCACTGTCATTTTACTTTGCTTTATTAGATTTGATGACCATGTCTCTGTTCAATTAAATACCTAGCCTAAGTTTAAATGTGGTATGAAATTATTAAAAATCAAAAATAATTCACTTACAAATTCATATTATTTCAATGAAGAAAATATTGATTAAAAAATGGTTCATTCACATAATTTAATCAATATAATCATAAATGAGAAAATATTACAAAAATAATGACAAGATCCATACGTTGTGATTGGATGGCCTCTTGGTGCAATGATTCTTTGTGGGTTATTTCCTCCAGGTACATTTGGTATCATGTCTTGAGGTGACATCATAACATAAAATTGTCCTGATAAGTGAGAAAGCATCAAAGATTATTTTTTAAACTTTAAAATTTGGAAAGAATAAAAAAAAAATAGAATATAAGATAGCATACTCTGCAGCAGTAACAAGATAAAAATAAATGTATGCATTTTGCTTTATCATACCTGCTCCACCTGATGCATCAGCAGTTTGGACTGCTGGATAGTATGTATATTTGGTCCCATCTGTGTTATCAACTGTAACTGTGACAGCCCCCGCGTTTGAGTTTTCAGTAATTTCTGATTGGGCTAAAACTTGAGCAGCTTGTTGGGTCGCCCCTGCCGTTGTTATTGCCAAAGAAGAAGCATTAAGTCCAGCGACGGATCCCTGTTCACTTGTGTGTACAGTCATAACTCTTATTTGGCTATTTGGGTCACTCGCCAGATTTAATCCTGCTTGTGTCCCGTCCGTGGTGGTGTTGTGTGACGTAGCTCGAAATTGAAATGATCCTGGCGTTGTTCCTCCAAAGCTTCCCACAGCAGCTCGCTGAATTTTTTCTGCGTCTACATTACTTATGTTGTTTGATTCTTGGCCCTCCAACGTAGCAGTGGTTGTGAAATTCGTGGTTGCGTTTTCTGTGATGGTTCCAGCTTCAACTGTGGATGTCATCCAGACTGGGTTTTTCTTGATTTTTTGTAGGCCCGCGTCGAACTGTCAGCGATGACGGCGTGTTTTTGGCTGAGATATCTCGAGATTTAAGTTGATAATGAATTCAGTAGAAAACTTCAGAGTTCCTTCCCTTTTTGTTTATGTTTTGGATGAATTCGAATTCTTTCACACGTGAGCAAAGTTTCCCTCTCTTTTTCTGTTTGTATCACGAGGTGAAATCACATGACAAGCCCTTCTAGTCATGTGGTGTCTTCTCTGCCTTTCCACTTCTTCTTCAACTTCGCCTTGCCATCACTGCATAAATTTGAATAATTATGCATTTCTATTGTAATTGCTCAAAACAACGTCATTAGAATTTGAAATAATTATTCCTTATTTGCAAAATGCACATTCAGTGACTGGTGGACTGAACACGTTATCTTTACCCGGAATAGCCTCATGATTTTGCAAAATAAACAACAATAGGGAAATTTCAAATAACTGTGAAGGCAGTTTTTCCATGAAATGGCACCAGGGCAGTTTTTACACGAAATCGTTCGTTTTTACATACAAAAATAATCTGCTCCCAAAGAAGGATTTTTCTAAGAGGACTATTCAAAGGTGAGGGCTGAATGAAGGATTTCCAGTGATGATAACATCAACATAAAGATTATGACGAATTAAAAAAAAGTTATACAATTAAAAAATAACATTGCTAAATTGGGCCAGGCCAAAAACAATGAGTTGTTGGATAAGCTTGATTTAAAATAAATCAACTTTATCCGAAGGCCTTATCACACAAATCAACAGTTAACTCTACATCCAGAAAAATTGATTTTGGATTGTTTGACCACAATGTTATAACATCCACCCATTGACAATGTTATAACATCCACCCATTGACAATGTTATAACATCCACCCATTGACTATTTGAGCATTTTGAACAAAATTTAACAGAGATTAAATGCCTTGAACAAAAACATCCAGACTTTTATTTTTCTTAGGATGATTTTATAACACAATACATTGCTCGTTGTAGACCCACAGTACAAATTACAGGTTTTTTTTATGAGAAACCTGGCAAAGATTCCACTGGTGAAAATTTCTTAATTTTGGGATCAAATTTCACCACGAAAAGTTTCTTAATTGTATATGAAAAAATTCCGTCTTTAACTATGTATATGAAAAAATTCATGGTAAAAAGTTTTTACCATGACTTCTTTACAGGATAAAATGTTATATATACAATCTTCACTGAAATAATCATCCACTCCATTAATATAATTGATATACTGCAAGTTATCTTCGCTAAAAAAGCAAAAAGTTTCTCAACGATTTTTCATTCACTAGTAAGTTTCTTTAATTTTCATGGGTTTCACTGGTGAGTATCTTATAAAATGATTTCTTATAAAAACACATGTATTTTGTTTGCATGTTTGCGGTGATGTGCCCTGTGTGTGTTGCATGCTGCAGAGTAATCTTTTTTTAATATTTGTCCAGAGCTTAAAAAGCATTTACACGAGAAAGATACTTTTTTAAACATAAGATATTTGCCAAATTAAATTAGTATTATATACAGGTATATACATGCCTATTTTCATGTAATTTTTAGTCAATGATGTGTGCATATGAACAAGGCAAAAAAAAAATAACTATGCAACTGCATTGAAAAACATTTATAAAATCTTATAACTGATTGAGTTCGTTCAATGCAAATTTAAGCTTTAGAAAGTGTTTCAACATGCTCTCTTCTGTCTTCCTTCTCTCTTTTCTTTAAATCTGCACTCTTACGCATTCGTGAAACCTTTTTTTGGAGTTGCAACTTGTTTGTAAAAAACAAATTTTTCCAGCCAATCTCTGCAGCTAAAACTTTCATGTCTTCGGTGACTTTTCCAGAGTGTTTTGCATAAACACCTTTCCATAGCTTATCACCTGAGCACACTCTTCTTAAAATTCTGCAAACTTGTGACACCTTGATCATGTCTGTCAGTTCAAGTTCATTGACAATTTTGAGCACAACATTATCTGGCATTCGTATCAGCCAGTCTTTAAAAATTATTCCTTGGACGTTGCGTAAAACGTCTTCCCCAAAAATGCGCGTTATGTCTGCTTCCATGATTGTATCGTACCTGAAATCTTCATGGTTAATTCTTTTTTGACTGGGAGGTATTTTCAGCTGGTCTTTTCGCAGAGAAATTCGCCATGACCGAAACAACACCTCTTTATCTGTCACCAAAAGTTGATGAAAATCTTTTGAAGGTGCAGGGGCTTGTCCTGATTTTTCATACAAAATTTGCCCTCTCGACATGTAAGACATTTTTCATCTGTTTAATTGCAATCAATTCTCTTCCACTTATCAGAAATTTCGTAACAATTTCGTTGCTATGTTTCAAGTTTCCCGCTTTTGTTTTCATTTCCATGCATCAAGTCTGGTACATGTCCTTCGTATATGTGGCACTGAAATTCTCCGCAGCTACACTTGTTCGACACAGCAGCGCAGCGTTGTAAATCAGTTGTCAGAAAGTTTGGAGAATAATTTAAATGATTATCTGGGTATTTGTACTATTTTTGTAATCTTTAAAATTAAATAAATATAGAACATCGATTCCGCAAAAAAGTCTTTTTAGACAATGCTACAAAATACTAAAAGTAAATAAAAAGGAAAAGGAAATGTTTAACATAAGAATCAAATAAAAAGATTGGGAATTTTATTGAAAATTCGAAAATTTGGGAGAGGTTTCTTCAACATCGCCAATCTAAACACACAGGCGAAATCGGCGAAGAAACAGTTGCAGAATTCAAAACATTTTTAGCGGAAGGACTAAATTTACCGTGCCAGGAGTAGCTCCCAGGGGGCCTATGCTCCCTAGTTCCATGATAAATTTAAACAGAGTTCCTTTCGGATTTTTAAAAGTTTCATACAACTATATCCGGAAAGTTCCCCAAAACTCGAAAAACTCTTTCAATGTTCCCTTTATCCCATTTTAAAATATAGAATGTTCCCCAGTTCTCATCAATAAAAAAATGTAAGATCCTTTGTTCCCCAGAATTCAGTCGGAAATTTCAAAGTATGGCAGCAGAGCTACGCTGAATTTCAACTGAAAATGAGCGATTTAAACAAAAAATTGCAGTTTAATCATGCATAATTGTGTCAAAAATTCATGCTAAAATTCCAAAATACGTTAATGTAATTTAAGAGTTGATGTTTACACCCCATTCATAATTTTATAATAATATCACTTCGTTTACTGATGCTCCTTTTCTTACAAATTTTTAATTAGTTTCCTCGATAAATAAGAAAACTTTGCTAAGTAATTTCAATATCTTGCTTGTCCGTCTCAGCGTCCAATCCAGACCGTAGATCTGAGAATGGTTCAATTTCATTCGCTTGTTCTAAATCAATTTTCTCTAACGGTTGATCAGATATTGAAGGTCTACGTCGCCCTGAGTTGTCCAACGAAATATCATCAATGGACTTTAGTATTTGATTCGAAATTTGCTGTTGATTTTCTTGTTGTTTTGTATATTCCAGAAAATGTTTCGTTTTATCAGCAGCATTAAATTCTTCCTCAGCTAATTCGTCTTTAGTTTGATTTTTAAAATCCATTTCTACTCCTTGGTCGACAGCAATTTTTTCTGGAAGAAATTCGGACATTTTCTCGTGAATTTCTTCAAGATTGATGACCCATGAATCACAACCAGGTGAAATCAAATCAGAAACAAGACTTGGGCGACCAAATACAAGCGATACTGCAGAGGGTCTGAAAACTGCTTGGTAACTGCGAATAATATAAGGAAAGAATTCTTCAACCGACAATGTAATGAGCTGTTCTATGATTTTTTTTTTCTTTTCGTGTTGTGAATGAGATTCCAACCTAAAACGAAAAAGTCTCTGTGTAAAAGTATGAAACCGGATAGAAACAATAAAAACAATATTTTACAAGAAGGCATATATCTGTTTGTTAAAGCAATAAACTGTCTTTCAGTGCAAACTACATGTACTCACTCTTATTTTTGTTCTTATTTTATTTAGGTAATTTTAACAATAGCTTGAAGAGGTTTTAATCAAAATATATGAATCCCATTTTAGATTCAGAAATTTGCTTAACCCATAACCCAATGTATAAAATAGTTAAATGGGATCAGTAATACTTTCTACGAGTAATACAGGGATATAAAATTAATTTTTATGATCTATAATTAAGAACCTATTTCAAATTTTAAGATGAATGGATTTTTATAAAATGGGTTTCTAATTTTCAATTTCAGTCTGTAGGTTCTTAATCCAATCGCCTCTTATATGCAGGTGTTTGTTACATTTTATAGAACTAACTGTGAATTTCAGTAGAATCGTAACAATTTATTTGTTTTTATTAGTAAAATAATGATAGGATACATACCGGACCCAAGAACATATAGATGCGGCAACTCTAATAAGGGATTGTTGCAAGGAATCTCGGACCAACTTTACAATTGGAATTGATGCAAAACTTCGCAACTCGTTAAAACATGTTAGCACGCCATTAGTGTAATGAGCAAGTGGCGGAAAATCAAGGAGTTCTTGTGGAGGAGACAGACTCGTTTCTGATGTTTTGGTCTGAAAAGGAGATCAGAAATATAAATTCACGAACATTATAATAAAAATAAAATGTTATCCCTTTCACCCAAAGATCGGCCATATGGCCCATTGACGAGCACCGTAAGACGTCACATTTTCAGGAGGTTAATGCCGGCAGAACTTGATATTAATTTCAGACATTTCAAAGTAAGTTTATATTATAAATTAAGTTTGTTTTCATGTGCTACCCCCTGCAAAATAAAAGTTGAATGGGATTTGCCTATTTAGCAGAAATAAATATATATAACTTATATTAATGAGCTTATTTCCCCTTATAGAAATCAGAACTCTTACCAAATCATTTGATAAGTCTATATACTTGAGTGGAAGGAAAACAATTGGAAATTTTGGAATTTCGCTTAGTGAAAGGAAGAAATCTGTCAATCTATTTATGTATACTGGCATATCTACCCCCTGTTATTTATAAATTTTCTATTATTTTTTTATGTGGTGTGTAATATCTTCAGGAGGCAAATGGGTGATAATACCTTAGTTCCTTTGTATTGGTTCTCTTGAGACCGTTGATTTTGTGGTGCAGAATATGTTCCAAAGTTTTCTTCAAAGCTAAAAAAATCGGAAATAATAGTTCGTTATACTCAATCGTTATATTTTTTAATTAATAAGTATTAACTGAATGATTAATTAAATAAATAAAATACTGTTTTAATTTGTAGTATGCACATCTTATGTTTACGATTGTGGTACTTGATTTCATCTTACATGTTTCTCATCTTTGAGTAGACCCTCGATGTATCAAAAATGAAATTTCTCTTTCACTGATCTTCAACGATATTAACGTACCTTTTAGTTGTAGCTTCAAGACTCTTTACAAAAGTTTTCATTACATTTCGATTGAATATTGGAATAATCAAAGATCTGAAATCAGCACCGACTCTGCTAAATGACAACCCAAAATACATGCATTGGCTAAGAATTGAATCCATTCTTCCTCCGACACCATTGTCAAGATCCTTCTGTAATGTCGACATAAAATCTGTGATCTACAATTAAATACAGTCCTTTATTCAGTTATCAAACTTTGGAAATATTGCATTTTGATTCTCGAATTGAATTCTTCAAACAAAGTTTAATTTACATTTCTACGTCAAAATTATAGTGATTTTAATATTTGAAATCTCTTTGAAGATCTGGCCATGGCTAGAAATTTTTATTTGCTGCTTGCAACCAAACAAATTTTTGCTACAAATTTCCTGCAAACGATTGGCAATTTAATATAATAAATAACATAACTTTTGTCCCAACAAAATTCTTGCGGTAGATCCCAGTACAAACTTCAAATCTTTCTACTGCTACAACTTTAACGACAATGGATATGGAAGTGCAACAAAAAAAATTAGTCTTTGTGTACACAATCCAGCTCTGATATCAAAAATGAAATTTATCAAACGGCTTTAACTGGAAAAGGCAGATTGACACGTTTCTTAAGAAAATACCTGAATTTACATAAAAGCTACTGCAGTTGCTAAAAGGTTAGGAAAAGGTAATAAACAAACAACAATTTAAAATAAAATTTAATTTGAAACCACCATTATTCTATGTTATGAGCAAGAACGAAATTTTGATTTTGAGCAAGAATGTAATTTTGATTTTGAGCAAGATTGAAATTTTTTTAAATGTAAAATTAAATGAATCAGTATGCAAAGCAATGCATTATATACTATCTTAGCTTTCTTATTTTATCCTGCGAGCATATCTATAATGTATAATATTTCCAAAAATCTTGCAATTCAAATCTATTTAAATTTCATATGTTCTGGAAATCCAAATATCCTTCTAACATTAATTCATATAAGACATAAATAGCAATATACCTTTCGACCAATCCAAGCATTTAGAATATTTGCATAATTGACAGACCGATCTTCATCGGACGCAAAAACCGGATCGTCGTCAGAAAATATTGCCCGGTATTGAGTGACAATGTCAAACAAGTGAACGCGACTGGCTTCGACGACTTTCGTAATGTGGTAATAAGCTAAAAGAACAAAATTAACAAATTACAAGAATTAAGAATATGAAAAATTAACAATTAGGGAATTAAAAATACAAAATTGCAACAACAACGGGTTAATACCTATGCGCGATATTTCTTATATAAGATGATTTATATTCATACTTCAGTAGGATCATGTTTGGAATGAAAAGTGAAAACTTAAAACAAGATAATATTTCACTGAAGAAAATAAAACAACATCAGAAAGATTTCTTTGGTAACCTCATTTTGAACACCATGACATAAATGTCTAAATGAAAGAAAAGATCTATTTAGCTAAAGGTTTGTTTACACCCAGTTAATGTCATGTGACCAATCTCTTGATAAAAATTTTTTTGATTTTTGTAACACGTTTTATGCCATGGAAACTCGTGCTTTTCATGCACGAAATAGAAGAATACTAAAGATCCCAAGGGTTTGGCAACATGACTTTGAGTTGGGTGTAAACAAACCAGAGCTGAATGGGTTTATTAAATGACTCAGCAAAATTTGTTCTGTGGGAAGTTCTTGGCTTAAAGGTGAGAAAAATGTAAAATGAAATCAAGAACGACAATCGTAAACATAAGATGTGAATACTACAAATCAAAAATAGTATTTCATTTATTTAATTAATCATTCAGTTAATACTTATTTATAAAATTCTGAAATACAATGGAATTTTACATGACTCAGGAAAAGCAAGGCTGTAACTAGCCGGGGCTGCTAAACTAAACAAAGTCAAGATATAAAATAATGCCAAAAAGTAAATTTTAGGAATAAAAAATTTACCATCTTTGTCAGGAATCGCATTGACGACACTCTGAAACCAAAAATCTCTTGCCTGGAATACAAACAAATAAAATTTTGTGTGGAACTAGATAATACCAACATTTAATCAGAAATTCGGCATTAAACAAATTGACAACATTAATGAATTTTCAGAAGCCTTGTAGAAAAACGTAATTCGTTACTCATGGTTGTGTACAATATGGAGGAACGGTAAAAATATCAAATGCTGTAAGCTCAATGGTAAATGGTGTTTCTCTGGTAGCTTTTAAAACATTTGCAACCAGTTGTATTACATTGTTAATAAAATTATCAAGCTCTGAAAATCTATGAAACGTTATTTTAGGTTATTAAACGATTAGGAGGTAAATGTTGGAAAATATTCGGACTGCAGCTCAAGACTAATTATATTAGTCCCATTTTATCACTATCAGCATCATGCTCACTCTCTCAGGGTGAGCAAATCCAGACTCGGGTAAAAAGCCTACCGGAGCGTTGTGTACGAACGGAACACAATGAGGTGTGCCATATAATAAATAACTTTACGATACGATAATCATAACGCAGAATGTTCAATGATGATGCAATACACCACTTTAACGAAAGTCTGCCATTTTGGGAATTTTTCAAAAGTTCAAGATATTAATTTTTTGACTTCAGATTCGGATTGGGAATAAAGAATCTAGTCAATAAAAGAATTTTCATTATTCTTCATTATTTTTATTTTTCTTCACTAAAAAATATTTATCACCAATTAAACCTTGAAAGATTATAAGGAATTTGACCGTAAAATTGTCTCAGGGTGGAAAATTTCACCCTGAGCGTTTTTCACGGTCAAATCCCTTATAAATTCTCAAACTTTAAATTATTTTAAAAATTCAACAGCTAATGATAGGTATTTGAAAATTCACGTATTTGCTAAGTTTTGTACGCGGAATCTGAATTTGAAGTCAAAAATTTCATTGAGCAAAATTTTGAATAAATCCATAATGGCGCATTTTCGTTAAAGTGGTGTATTGCAAAGAGTTAAGTTCATTAAAAGTTTCTTGGCATGTGTCATAGCTTGTTTTCTGTTGTTTTCTTAAATCCTTTCGATGCTGACCCATTGGTCAGCAGTCAGAAGTATGTGCAAGTTGTTTCCACTTTGGGCAATCATCAGCTACTGAAATCCACTGGTAAAGTACTTTACCACACTAAATCAAAAATCAATCAAATCAAAATCAAAACTACATAATGAATTTCTATATATACCTGCAAAAATTTTATCCTTAGCTCCATCTCACTAAATGCTTCTAATTGTCTAAGATATCCAATTATCCTGAGACACGCTGGTAATTGTATATTTCCTTTTAATTGTAACAGAAGCTGGTTAAGCATCAAGCGAGTTGCTTTCTTTACCTCTTTTCCAATGTCCTAAACAAAACAAGCTTTCAAAAACCAAAACAAAACCTGTGATTAAACATAACATAACACCTGAATACGAGTGATGCTCGAAATGTTGTGTCTATTTTAATACAAACATTCACAGTTTATTTAATTTGTATTCTTAACATCACTCGACGTATGACACACAGAACAAGACTTACTTATAAAATGATCTACAATAACTCAGGCTTGGTCATAAGATTTTCAGCAGGCAAGCATTGTTTCTCCTCTGATTACTGTTCAGTAGAACTATTCCTACAGTGATTCACAGAAAGCAACAAGAAGACAAATTTAAAAAAGAGCAATTTGCTTTTCTTGGAGAGCAACCAAAAACTCTCCTACAGCGATTAAGAGGAATGTAAAGAGGAGTCAGATCAGAGCTCTAGTTTTTCTCAAGCAGCCAGGCCTGAGGACTGTAACAAATTGAAGATTAGTTCAGAACAACACAAATAAAATCAAGTTAAATAAATTGTTTACTGAGCACGGATGTCAAGTGTTTTATCAAGTAAATAACAACAGCTTACCAATATAATTTTGATAGATGACATCTTTTTTTCAACTCTTTTCACATAATTAGTTAGCTCTAATGCTTCTTCATAGTAGTTATTTCGTACACATGTGTCCATTAACTACATGAAACAACATAGTTCTTAAGAAATGCACACTTTGTATAGTTAACAAATCTACTTTCAAAGAAAACATAAACTTTCAAAGAAAACATAAACATATTGCATAGAACACAGAAAAAAAATATATACACAACTTGGCAGTTGCATTGCAATGTTATGCAATGAAAAACGATACAATGCAATGATAGGCAATTTTGCAAAGTTTGCATATAGAATCGTCACAGCATGACCAAATCCGTAAAATATTGAATATAAAAATATTGAAGCATGTCACAGTTGGTGACCTTTATAAATTGTCATAAAATTTACATATATAGAAAAATATGCTCAAGTTGATGATTTTAACTTTAAAATTTCAACTGAATATCATTGATTTTATGCACACCTAAACTATGCTTCTAAGCAAAACTCCAATCCATTTTATTTATTTATTTAAGACAAGATACACAAAAAAGAAAACTCTTTCACCTGAGGAATTTCCAAAATCTCTAAAAGTTGGGTAAGTCTTGATAAAACCATTGAATTTTGTTTCCTCCTGATGTAACATGAAGAAATACGTAACAGTTAAAAAAAAACAAGCATGATAAATCAGTTTCTTTTGAAAAAAAACATGGCAAAAAAATTTAAAAAAATTATAACAGAAAATTAAAACTATAAACTAACCTCATGTTAATTTCTTGCGAACCTTTGGCAAAATCCTCAATTTTTCCAAGAAATTCAGGAATACTTTCAAGCAAAGAGCACAGATTCTCTTCAACAATGTTGAACTATAAAATAAATTTTCAGAAAAATGTATGTAATCATAAGTATTTTCTAAAATTAGAACAGCAAAGGAGGCTACAAAACACATTAATTTATTTGCAAATGAAAAAAAAACGTACATCTTTGTAGATTTCCTTTGAACATCCTGCTGCTTCTATAAAGGTCCTGTAATTCTTGAATGCAAGAGAACGAGTTTTTTCTAGAAGTTGGTCATATTCATCTTTTAATCTTTCTGGTTCTCGACCTAATAAAATAAAAATTACACTTATAAGAAAACAAGCAGAACATAGAATATGGTTCATCAGAATAAAAACAAACATTTCTTGTGATCAGACTTATCATTCTTCACTCTTATTCGTAGAATGCGTTCTGTAATAGAAAAATCAAGCAAGCTAATTTATGATCCAGAATAAGCAAATGCTTAACTAGTTTGCCATTAGAATAAAATGAGAACCTAAATTCAACAGTACCAATATAATAGCAACAAGAGCCATCTAACGGTGCCAAAAAGTAAACCAGGCATTGGGGCAGGCAGGGGGGAATTGAATTTGATGGAAAAATTAGAAAAATAAAGAAATGTTCATGATTTCATTAGAGAAGCTACAGTAAAAACCTGCATTGAGAAACCAGATTTTCCATCCAGGGTATTGTTTCATAAACAATAGGCTATTGTCGTATCTATTGTTCTCTATAAAAAATCAGCCTTGCAGGTTTTTACTGTATTGTTAAGCTTCAGGGGTTTGACTGTTCTTTTGAGAATAAGATTTAAAAAACGAGTCTATAAATTTTGTGGTAACAATTTGATTGCTGAGCCAAGGTGAAGATCAGTTGGGATGGATCAAGCTCCTTCCATTGAGAAGTCTGACCGATACATACAAGGATTAGAAAAGTTAGAAATTGGTAACTTCAATGATAACAATAAAATTATCATGTTATTCAGTTGTTTTAAAATAAAGTTATACAGAAAGGAAATGTTTATGTATATAAAAACATAACTTACACAACTGGCTGGCTCCACATGATGCAAGTCTATCAACATAATGCAATGATTCTGCATTTTCTTGTTCATCTTTGCCTGAAATATATAACAAATATTTTAAAACCAAGCCGCTATTTTTGTATACTTTTTTGTTGTACAGAAACAATAATTAGATCTCCACACAAATTACATTCTTTTAAATTTCTAAGTGAGCTTTTATCATTGAAAGAAAATATCTTTTGATACTTGGGACCAACTTAATTTGGTCAACATATTTCCTGCTAGAAATTGTCAATTTAATTTAATTAACAATATAATTTTCAACAAAATTTCCTGCATCAGCATTGTTATTGGTCAACTATTGGTCTCACAATAAAAACTTTTATGCCAGAAAAACGATAGTTTATTTTAATTGAGTTTCACTTAATTTATATTGTTTTCAGCAAGTGTATGTGCCAATATCCTAGTAATACTTAAAGGAAATTTCTTTTCCATGCTGAAGAATTTCGGCCCTAATAAGACTAAGTGAATACATTTTTGCTCTAAAAAGCTGCTCTTCCCATATTGTTGTTTTGTTTTCTCGTTTAAACGTGTTCGACCAAATGAATTCTAGAATCGCTCCCTGAAATTTTTTTAAATCGAAGCAAGAAAAATGGATCAATTAGAATTTTAGGAGTTCGTTTAGTTAGGCCAAAAATCTATAAAGAATTTATTAATTATATACTTTATTGTAAGCCTAAAATGTGTAAACTACTAAATTAATTTAAAATTGTATGGATTATTATCGTCAGTCATATCATAGATAGAGCAATTGCTTGAGTGACATTCTCGTTCAAGTTTAAAAAGGAAAGTTAACAGTCTTACCAAATCTTTCTCCCAACAGCTCACGAATGAGAGACTCGCTTTCCAAAACTTCGCCACGAAATGCCGCCATCTTGACACAACAACAGAATGTTAAAGACTTCGTGTAAGCCTTCAATATTTCACAAAAATATTTTATTGTGCCATCATAACTTAGCTTGGAACCAAAGGTACAAAAATCTGCAATTTCGCTAAAGATACTGTTTATTTTGAAACAAAATGACGAAAACAGACGTAATTGCAAGGGCATCTGTTGTATAATTGCCAATAAAAGCGTTTCAAGACAATGACAAAAAAAGGATAAAATATATATACCATTTTACATCGTATATTCTACAAACATTCTTTTATACAACTCTAGAATATTAAACAAATAGCTGCAAAGAAAATAGGTAAAAAAAAGTTTGATATGAATTCTTAATGAATTCTTACAAGAATTTGTAATGAGTCCTAATTGAACATTTCCATGGCAACTTTCGTGCACGATGCACCACAAGATAAAGAATAGAAAATGCAGTGACCACAAATCAAAACAAGATCACAAATTTTGAAGAATCTCTGGTGGATAGGTCATTTGATTGATTGATTAATGGGCATTGTTAACGTAATGCCCGATTTATTTTAAGAATTTTTGGGTGGGGTGGGGGCTAATTCGAAGTCGAACTCCTTTCTATAGGATAACTTCATATATATGAATACTGCGGGGTAACTGCACATTGGATAGTACAACATACTTATATGTAAACAGAAATCACCGAATAAAATGTGAAATAACAGGCATTCATGAAATACCAAATTCAAGGGTGGGGCTTATCCGTGGGGGGGGGGGGGAATTCGAGTATTTACGGTATTTGAAAACTGCCAAGATAAATGTTGCAAAAAGAGAAGCATGCAAAATCTATCAGTTTTATAATCAAAATTGTGCACAAGCTGGCCTTGACAAAGTTAGCAATAAAATAATTTAAAATGTACGGAATGTTTTGCACAAACTTTTATTCAATTTTTACATCAATTAAACATTTTCTCGATTGACACATTCACACTTGAAAGTGTTATGTGGCAAAATTTGAAACGAAGTAGTTATATAGTGATATGTAAATGAGAATCAAGGAAAGTGTTTTCTATAACGAAAAAACAAAATCGCCATTTTCTCCCGTCGGTAAAATTAAGATTTACAAATGTAAAATGCTTCAAAAATCGATGATGACAAGCCTCGCCTGTTTTAGGGTAGATTTTCCTAAACTTTCCCATTTTTGATAGCCCCCCTTCATGCCCCCCTTCATGCCCTTGCAGCGCGACAGCTTCTATTTTTTTGTTTTTCGCGTTAATAAAATCGTACATGACTTTGACTGCATCTATTTCGTTGTCTTCTGTCTTCTTCTGTGGTTCTCTAAGATTTTCTTCGGTGAACGAGATTCTTTTAGGGAATCTGAAAGCCTTCCAATACATTCCAAGCAAATAATTTGTACAACGAAATTTTGCATCAAGCTAGGTATGTGTATACTTTCCTGCAAAAAATACAAACATTACAGGAATAAATATTCTTTCAAGCTTTTCAAATTTTTACTTGGGAAGTAAAACCATGGGTTTTAAAACACGATTAATGTTTCTCGAAAAACGTACTGATTGAATTGTAGTGACTGTGTTTCTTTATAGTGTCTTTTCTGTTGAGTCTAGCGAAGGCGCAACTGTGCTAACATGAAACAAGATGTCAGAAAGACACAGTAAAGAAACACAGTCACTTCAATTCAATCAGGACGTTTTTCGAGAAACATTAAACTTTTTTTAAAACCCATGGTAAAACATTGATCCTCACGGGACGAATACACAAAACTGACAGGATTACAACTAGGGTTTCGCAAATACAAACACATAGAGACAAGCTATTACAATAGTTGGGGACAAATTTTGTGTTCTTGTGATGCAAAATATATTTTAAAGCAACTCCCAAATGACGTCTTGAATTTCAAATTTTAAATTTTCTCGCCTGTTGGAATACGGTAAATCCCCGCTATCAAGAAACTGTAAATCAAAAAACTAAAATTCAAAATCTTTAGGAAAACAGCCGAAGAACAATATAATTTGATAAACAATGAGGCAAAAGACAAATATCCAGCGGGAATCTACTGTATTAAATCAGCTCTTGAAATTATTTAAAAAATGATAAGATATCAAGATCAAAAATGAATGCAAGCATATCAAATAAATGTCCAATTTTCGCTTTATTGAAATAAAATAAAACCTTTTTATAATAATCTCTACCTTGAAAAAAAAACCTAAGTTTTACCTGTCTTCACTAGATCTTGCTAAATATTCCCTTTCGATTAATCCTTCAATCCTTTTTTTGATTACTACTGGATTTGGAACAAATCGTGACCTGAGTTGTTCAATCACCTGCGACAAGAAAATTACTTTTTATTATTTCATTTAAGTCACTGTTTACTGATAATACAGCTGTAATATATTTACAGTAATTTCATCCCAACCAATATATTACGGAAATTACACCAGATATATAAAAATAATTTTTAAGATATGAAAGATGATAAATTATATTTGAGGTTAGACCCTTCTGAGGTTAGACCCTTCTTCCAACACAATTTAACAATTAAAAAATAAGAATTTGGAAGTACGTAAAGTATAATTAAAGTTGATCTGTATTATAAAACCGTTGGGATTCGCGAAGAAGTTATCTGCTGAATTAGCAAGCTTAAAACTGAAGTTAAACCAACACTGAAAACTTGAGTCACTGAAAAAGATTTCTAAAACAGTTTGAGATAACCAAGAGTTCGATTTAAGTGAATTCCGAGGTAGATACTTCATATAAACGATAACAGGTATTGAAAATTGGAATTTTATTTTAGAATTTTTTTGAAATTAGGATTGGAAACATTTTAGAATAAGAAAGAGTTCTGAAAATTGCTTCAATCAATGTAAACTGAATTTAACAATGCAAACATAAATAGAACATAACTAAAGAACCCTGTTTTTCTTCTGTTTCGAACTGGGAGTCATATGCGCATGGTTCTGGTCGTGTAAATGAACCTAAAGCCACAGTGTTGCCATGTATTGACATGCTCATTGTGGTATCGTCATTTTTAAACCGTGTTAGCGATGCACATTTTTAGAATGGATATAAAAAAAACATACCTCGTTTACTAGGGAATTATGAGCAAGTTTTTTCCTTGCCTTCATTATTCTAACGATAGCGGCTTCGATTCTGTATTTTGCGTCAAGAAATATTACATCACAACAAAAAAAACGTTTGGCAATAATTTTGTTCATTATTATTCATTATTTTTTAATTTCAGAAATTTAATATTCATAAATAAATTAAAATAAACAACAAAGCTACAAAGTAAATAAGAATCAAATATAAATTTATTTGCGAAAACAAAGTACATTACTTAATGGCATAATATTGCAAAAAACGAATGAAAAATGCAAAAACCTATTTTGTAGCCGGTAAACTCCTTTAAATTACTCCCACGATATTTTAAGGCAGGATAAGCTATGCACAACGTTGTTATTCAAGAACCCCTACGAAGTATATTGATTCAAATACACAATAAATATAAATCTATGTTGTATTTCAGAAAAGGATACTCATGTTTACGGTCTTCGTCAACCTTTTGTCGTGTTTCCTTCCTTTCGGGATCCATTTCGCCTTTTGCTGTCACTGAAAAAAACCAAAGAAAATTGGTCCAAGTGTTAAATAAAAAAAGAAACTTGAAATGGTAATTAAATCCCATCCAGAGCATGTACTTACAAAATATTCGCTTATAGGTGCACCATCATAAAAAGGTTGAGAATGGAAGATAAGTCCCGTGTTTTCATAAATGCAAAATTAGACGAATACCTGTTTGAATACCTGTTTAAAAGATAAATACCTGTTTGAATTTTGACACGAGTAAGCTTTGATGTAAATTGATCGTTTACACAAAAGGTATGTGTAGGGCCTAAAATATAAAAGATATGTATATATAAGATCTAAAATATAAAATAATAATATGACTGATACTTCCAATGATTCTTGAATGCTTAATGTTTCTTTTATTAGAAAATATTTAAAAAAGAGTAAAATGTATAAAAAACGCGAAATCTCGTTGATTTATAAAAACTTACCCATCTCTTTACTCTTTGGATCTTTTACAAGAATCCTTTGAGTTGCTTTACCGCAAGCTAAGGATTGAAGCGCTCTCACAAGATCTTTTTCTGGAATATCTGTCTCTTGAACTACTTCCTAAAATCAAATGTTTTTTAGGAATCAGTTGACGTTACCATCATCATTACGATTTGTATTCGTAAAATGCATAACGGTTTCGTTCCATACACCACTGTGTATGAGTTTTCGCCCAACCCCCCTCCTCTCGTGCAATTTTATAAATTGATCCACGAACATTAACGAGACTTTGCTCATAGTTTTCACGCATTTTATTGGTGCTCACTGCGAAGACTAATTGTTGGCATCACAACAATTATTGGCATCCCAGTTGATTTTGAGCCTCGTGAAAATATCTTAAAATAATTCTTATTCGTAGTCGTCGTGTTTTCGTCAAGTCACACTGTTTCATTAGGTTAACGAAAATAATTTAAACAAAACAGCATGAAATGGCAAAAAAATTAACAGCAATAAAAATTAAGAATAGTAATTTATAAACATTGTCATGACAAAAATACTTTTGGGAATTTTATCAGGATTTCTTTGTTTATTATTGTATATGTAACGTATGTACTGAGTTTTATAACTAAAAGACTGAAATTTGGTGTGGCGTAAAACAACACACACCAGCAAACTATTTTTCAAGAATGGATTAATGGGTTGAAGTTAAGAAACTAGCTACATACCTCAAAAGTAACTCTTTCTTTTTTATTAAATAACAACAAAATGCACATCTGATATGTTGATACTTGAATGATATGTTTCTTTTGATTGACAGCTCCACCTTCCTAAAAATTTCACAGAAAGAAAACATGTCATGGTGTTTGAATAAATATTTTTAGAGAAGATACTTACTTACCAGCATCATTATCATTAACAGTTCATTGTTCCTTCAAGTCCGTGAATAACAGTTCATTGTTTAAATACAACCAATCAAACAAACAAAGGAAAATACAAATTAAAAGACATTTTCATGACATCAAGCAAAACGGCAGTCATATTTTTATGCGTGCTCCCCCTAACAATGTTCACTTATCAAGTGATTTGTACTCCAGTTCTATTACTTTCAGGGAGTGGCAACACGTAAGAAAAATTGCAATCATATTTGCATGCGTACTCCCCCTGCAAATGTTCCCTAGTCAAGTGATTTGTATTGGAGTTCTGATAAGCTTCAATGGGTAATAAGTAAATGTATCTCAGCTGTTGTTAAGTTAAATTGTTTGTTTGTTTGTATATATATATATATATATCTTAACAAAGAAGGCGATTTTGGGAAGTACGCCAACAAAGCGCCAAAGTGGGAGACCGAAAAGGCAGTACCATAATGACATCAAAGAATGGCTTGGTCTGAAAATATCTAAGGCAACAATATCAGCTCAGGAGAGAAAGAACTGAAGGAGCCTTGTTTGGCGAGCATGTTATTCTGATGGTGCAGGCAATCCTCGCTAACGAGGAAGCCTTGAAAAAGAATATATAGTATATATATAACTCAACACTAACTTCAAAATGAAAACACGAATTTGTTCAATGTTAAAAGATACAACATAAAAGGTATAACATGTCTGCTGTGAATTGAATAAAAAATTAAGATACGAAAACAAACACAAAACCAACCTTTTTATTGTAAAATACAGCATTTAGGTCTGCTGAACCCTAAAATTAAAAAAATCTGCAGTTTAAAGAACTATATTTAAACTCAAAAAAAATAAATTGAGCCATAATTTTCATAAATTTCAATCAATGCATATTTGCATAAAAAATAACCCACCATTTGAGGTTGTAACGTAAGCTGCCTTCCACTGTGACAAGCAAGGTAAAATCTGAAATCAGACAAGTTTATTCAATTAATTTTCTTTCTACACAGCCAAATATAATTTAGTGTAAATTATTCAGTTGTTTTAGGCCCGGTTCACAACTCTGTTTTCACAAGGAAACGGATTATTTATGTTCCGTTTTCGGTCTTGCGTTCTCATTAATTTCTCATTAAACCGGTGTTTGAAAACAATTACTGTAAACACCGAAAACGAATATTTTTGAAACCACTGGCAACAGTTAATCAACCTCCATGTTTACATACATATTTTAGCATCAGTAATTTGCTACTGATGAAGGGCCAGGCCTGATACGTTTAGCAAATTTGTATTCAAAGCTATTGTAGTTTTTACGTTTTTTATAGAAATTATTTATGCTTATACTATGGTAACACAACACCTACAATTAATTATATCGTTATCCATATTTTAGAAATCCATATCTTAGTCTAGCGTGAGCAGCAAAAGCGACGTTCTCAATTTCTCTAATATAAGAAAAAGTAATGAAAATGGGCACCGCTTCAGCTCAGTTTCAAACACAAAAAAACGAGTATTATGCACAAGCCTCAGTGAAATACCAAGTTCCTGAAAACTTTCAAAGAATTAATAAAACAATAGCTGTGCTGCAAAACAAAAATTTGGTTAAGAATTGTATATATATATATATATATATATATACCTCTTAAAGCACGAATACGCATGCGCCGGTGCGGGAGGCACGTTACATGATGGGTTGACAACTTGAGTAGGCCAAAAACCAGTTGTTAGTACGCGAACAGTGAGATCAATTCCTTGCAATTCAAGCTGAAATAAAACAGTTGTACACTCAATAAGATGACTATACAAGTAAAAATATATAAATATGATGTGTTGAACAAGTTAATAACACAAGTGTTTGAAGTATAAGATGTTAACTTACTTATCCCCCACCTGAAAACGTCACACATGTAAATGAAATATCCAACAAACTAAAAAAATAACATGGGGTGAATATGTATACATGCATCAAAGAAAAGAATGACTCGTTTCTTGCATGAAGCAAAACTGCCATGAAATTTATATATGTACTCCCCTTGCTAAAGTAGTCCTTAACAAGTATTAAAGTGTGTATCAAAATTACAGCTGCTTTCGGGGGGCGATGTGTATTAAAATTATATTTACCTTCAGGGGGGGGTGGGGGGTAACATAAATCGTACTCACATTTGAATTAGACACATGATTCCTAAACTCATCATTCGTAGATGCTGATAAAGCCATATCCTTAAACATTCCTTCTAACTTCAGAGTGAATTGGCAACCACATTCAGTCTGTTGAGTGAGATTAAAAAATCATTTCTAACAAATGTAAGCGAGACAAGTAAGTAAGTAGGCCGACCTCAAGTTCAAATCGCCCACTCGAAAGCTCTTTTTTCATTTGCTGCTAGAAATATTATTGCAAAATAAATATAGTAAAAAAGGAGAGTAATAATCTTCATACACAAAATGTAATAAAAAAAATAAAAAACTAATTTCGAAGAAAACAAACTCAAATTTGCAAACATTTCAGAAGAATTTAGATAAAGCACTTTGTAAAAACTAGAACGAAAAAAATCATCCCCCAAGAAAGAAAAAAAATCTATAAAAACAACTTGACATTAGCTATTTCAACTGCCCATTATCTCGAACATTCTCTATTTCGAACAAATTTTCCTTTCCCCTCGCTGAGCTTTCTTATCAACTGCCCGTTTATTTAATCGATCTCGAACAGATTTCAATTTCCAGTAGCAGTTTGAGATAACGGCCGTTTACTGTATAAAAATAGTGATTTACCTTCAATTTAGAAATCATGTTTTTCTCCGAGTCATCAGATATACTTTTATTCAAAAGCAATCTTTTCGCTAAATGTTGTTTGTAATATCTTTCAAACACATCCTAAGATATAAAAATTAAACTATCAACATTGTAGGACTGTTCCCAAAGTGAAACAAAACACAATTTCTAAGCAACTAAAGCATTAATTTGAACTATTTAAAAAAAGTAAGTGGGCCAAAAGCTAGGTCGAAGGCAACCTACCATGTCGGGTAGGAGAGGACACCACTCCATTCCCAGGTTTGATAACCTCTTACCCCAGCAGCTGAGCTGGTATTCATTTGCTGATCTCGAAGGCATAGACAGCTGAGTTGGCTGTGGGTTTCGTAGCTAGACGTTCTAATAACTGGTCCCGAACCCACGCTCTTACAAAGTGTTTGGCTTCCAAACTCAGCGACTTAACTATTGTCAGATAATTCCACAACCTACTCCAAGATGTCAGGTCTGTTCTTTTTGAAAATCATCTTTAACTCATTAAAGAAAAACAATTATCAAAGGCAAAACTCAAGAACTCTTTTAAGTTTTATAAATATCTAACCTTTTCCTGCAGAAACCTAAACAAAACCATTGTTTTGTCCAAAACAGCTTCTATCTCTTGTTCGGATAACTAAAGATCAAAATAAAAATGATATATACATTAAGGAATGATCAATTCGCACGAAACATAAAATAGGAATTCAGAAAGTGACAACAACCGAGAAAAAAATTAAAATGGAGAAGTTTCAAAAGTTAGCAATAGCTGAGAAGTTAAAAGATGAGATGTTAAAAATTGAGATGTTAAAAATTGATAAAATTCATACCCCTTTGGTTCCTTTCTTCAATTTGTCGTCGATGAAAAGCGATAAATATTCCGGTGACCGGTGATTGAGATTCAGAAAATATTCGAAATCCTGAAGTCAATGTAAATACAAATTCATATTTCAAATAAATATTTCAAATAAATATTTCATAATACATAATCATATCAACACACATAATTCGTTAATAAACCAGTTACAAACACAAAGAGAACGCAATAGACCTAATCAGCTAAGGTTTGTTTACACCTAATTCAAGTCATGTGATCAATCTCTTGATAAAACATTCTTTGGTTTTCTTAAAATATTTCGTGCCATGAAAACGTGTGGCATGAATGCAAAAAGTAGAATAATACTAAAACTTTTCAAGAGTATGGTAATGTGACTTGAAATGGGTAAAACAAACCTTAGCCGATTCGGTTGCTTATCGTACAACACATGGGACCATAAGAAATTTCTAGCGCTCAACGTCACCCTTTCACACCCGGATTAATTTCCAATTAACAGAAAAATCTTATCTAAATTTTATTTTACAGGGGGTGGCACTTGCAAGCCAACTTAATTCAAGAGATAAACTTGCGTTGAAGTTTCTGAAATTTATATAAATTTATATTTACCATCTAGAAATATAAAATTTTAGGTGGTTTGGTAATGAGCCATATGGCTCTTCCCGAGTGCAACGGCAAAGGTTTGAGAATGGTAAATTAAAAAACACACATACCCCTGATATCATTTGCTTAAACAGCTTATCACTACTAAATGATTTATCAAAGAATTGATCAAATCTGCTCTTCAAGTCTAAAAGTTTCTGCAAAAAATAAAATAAAATTATCAATCTCAAAGGGGCAGCCAGATCACAAATCTGAAGTGATGCATTAAAAACCAATAATTGGGCTTTGCAAGTCATGTTTGGCATAATGTTAGTCTTAAAATCGTAAATAAAATATATGTACAAGTTATGATTTTAAAGCATGACGTGATTTCACTTTATTCTTCACTCAGTCTTGATGTAGTTAGTTTTGACAATTTATCAATTCTGTTTAGACGTCAATAGATTGAACAAGGTTAATCACCGCTGAATAGCTTGGGAGTTTAGTGCATTTCTTCGTTATATATGGTTGCTGAAAATTAAATTGTTTTATCATGGGGCGATTATTTACCCAAGAGGGCAAGTAATCTAAGCTAAGCTAAGCATTGCATAAAATATCATTTGCGGCATATTTCAGATTTCCACATGGAGAGAAAAGAATCAGCTCAAATGGAAACGTTTTTATATTTTTTCCACCACCTGCCCACTCCTTTATTTCTTTTCTTCGTTCGGCTGTTCCAATCTTCCTTTCCCGTTTGATGCTTTTATCATACGGACAGGTGCATCAGTTTCACTTAGATTTCTTAGATTTGGAAATCGTCGTATTGAAATCTTAACTGCTGTGAAAACCTGTCAGACCTAAAGCTCTAGGTTTGCTGTGAGAGTAAATTTGAGTTTCACCGCTTAATATTTTGTTACTTGAAAAAAGGACATGTGTGAGTTATACACTAATGATAAACTTAGATGTTCAGGGTTATTTTAACACTATTTAGCACTCTTGTTCCTAAACTCGTGTGGCTACGTTCTTACGAATTTGTATACTTTTTTGGGACACCTAGTAGTAATAAAAACCCAGTAGTAAGAAAATAAATAAAAACAAACTTGTATGTAAATAATAGCATTTTTTTCTCCATCTTCTTCGTCAGATACAATTGCTTTTCCTTGCTCTCTCAAATAACAACTCATTGCCTCGCATATTGTTTTTAAACCATGATCCACTCTGAAGAATAATCTGTACATGCATCCAAGGTCTAAGAAAGAAGCACGATGAAAAATAAATATGAAATTAAACATTTAAAAATAAATATCCTGTGATGTTTAACATGCTTTAATAACGTAAAATTATACAGTGAAAACCTCCATGAACGGATACTTTTCAAAAACGGACACTCCACACCCTATCACCGTTGTCCCAAAATTTTACTGGGTCATATCTTTGCAAAAGAATGATACTTCCAGACAATGGACACACCTCTCCGCTCCCAAAGTTATCCGTTATAGGGAGGTTTTACTGCATAACAAAATGCATATACAGATGTAAAGATTTTACAGTTAAACAAGTTGTACAACAAAGTCAGGGAGGGAGAAAGAAACTAAATAAAATAAAATAACTAATTCATATAAAATAACTAATATAAAAATAGATATAATGAAAGGCTGAACAATGCTAACCTTCATATTTGCTGTGTTTTAGCATATGAACTACACCAGAATTTTCCATCTAAAAATATACAAAACTGAATAAATATTTTAACAAAAAATGATCATATTATGTGGATGTTAAACAATGATGATGTCAATGTTGAAAAACATTTCGACCGAAGCTTGGCGTACGGACCGAACGCAGTGGGGATTCATTAAATGGCAGGGGCTTCTAAAATTATTGTTTCACAAGCTTTTTTGCGGCCTACACCCAAACAAAGAAGACTTTTCCTTGTGGTGGTCTCTGATGCAACACCAATCTAATATTGATTCAAAAAATGTGGCTTTTACGGAGAGATAGGTATTAATATACTAAACAAAGTGGTGTAACTTTGTCAGATAAAAATTTGAATTTAAAAGTTGTTTTGTTCAAGAAAAATAACAAACAATTCAAAACCCAATATTCAAAAAAAAACAACTGGAAAATTTAAATTAAATAGGATATATACCTCAACTATTGTTTTCATGTGTTTCAATATCAGTTCATTTTCAACAACCTAAAAAAAACACAAATCCACTTTAAATCATTTGGCTGAAATCCATTCAAATCAAAATTAAAAATTTATGAAAACAGGAATAAAATATCAATAGATTTTACATACAGCCACAATTGAATCTTCGGTACTTGAATCTAAACAATGTTTTGCTCTCTCTCTTTCTTCTTTTATTCTTGCATCAACCTTATGTGAAGAAGATTTTAAAAATAAATTTGACCTACTTTCACATGATTTAAAACTGCAGTAATGTTCATAAGCCAGGCATATGCATACAATAAAAAGTTACCTTCCTTTTATCAAAAAACGTTTTTAAATTTTTTAACTATTGTTAATTGACCTTTATCGTGACTAAAAGCAATTGCATGAAAGATTAAATGAGTTTAAAACTCACCTTCCAGATATAAACTGATGCACTGTTCTCAGCAAGGAATTTTTCACTTTCCAACTAAAAGGATAAACATTATTGTTAAAACTTTTAAGGTTAGGTCAAAATCAATCTGTCAAAATCAGCAAAAATTGTGAAAATGAAATCTTCTCTCCCATAAAAGTTCAAACTAAGTATATACATATAGAAATGCTTCCTCTCCGCTACACTGCAAAATGCATAACCCTATGACAGATATCTATCTAAATATTACGATCTTTTACAATGCTGTTGAGCTCGTACATATATATATTCTTATACCCTTAGCTTGTAAGAGTATACCCTTGTACCCTTAGCTCGTAAGAAACAACTACAGAAGATAAATACCCTGTAGAAATCTGCAGATTGATCTAAGAATGGTTTTTCAAAATCTTCTTTGTAAACATCTCTCGATCCAACTCCCAAAGTCATCAACATTTGACAGACATTCTTGATCGCTGATCTGAAAATAATTTTAGCATTAATTTGTATCACTAACTCTGAACTTGTTTTAACAAGATATATATATATATATAGATATATATATATATGTGTGTGTGTTTTAAAATGAATCATAATTTTGTGCTGTAAATCATCGAAAAAAGAATACATAGAACAAAAACAGTATATATATATATTATTCCAGCATTTGTGAAATATTTCTAACTAATTTCGAAAGGCTGGTCAAGGTTTTACATTTGTTTTTATTACCGTTTACCGTTAATTTTTTACCGTTATTATCAAGGGATACAACAATAATACAAATTAATCTTTTTTCACATAATTAATTTTTTAATTCAAACTTTTCTCAAAAGGTTTAAAAACTTGTGTCTGCAAAGCTAAAATGTAGACTGTCTCCTCTCAGAAATTCATGCTGCTTTTGAAAACACTGGTAAAAATAGTAACAACTATAAATCTTTACACCTAGATGGTAATGAATATCTTTGATTCGAAACAAATGTAGAATTTTTAATGAAAGAACATAACTATACATTCAGTGTTTAATTAGTGAATAATAATGAACAAAGCAATTAGCAAGAACAGGGAAAATTTACCTGTTGATGACTTCTCCTTTTCGTTCACTTTCTATCATAGTAAGCAACGTGTTTCGAAGAGACTCTCTAATATTTCCATGTCGAACAATCTGAAAATATAATCATCATGTTGTGTGATGAACATAATAATAATAATCATCATCATAATTTCTATTTGTAGAATTCAAACATTTAAAAGTTAATCAATCTGAATAATTTAAACATGTAAGCTCATTCCATGTGACCTTAGGAGAGCCAGCTTGTTAAGTTTGGACAGTAAATAATATGCAGTTGTTAAACAACTGCAAGGCCAATGCTGGAAAATATTTAGACCACAGCTTGACATATGGACCGAATGCAGCGAGGTCTGTACAAGAAGCTAAGGTCCAAATAGTTCGAGCATTGATCGTTGTATAATTAAGCTCTATAATATACACTTGATGAGACATACGTTTAATGATACATACAGGAAAATACATACATTTTAGTACTGTTCATCCCTCCTTTCAGTAAAATAAATTCTTTGATGCAAACAAGAATTTCAGTTATTAACTCTTTCGTTCAACACACACCACTAAAAGGACCATTATGGAAATGAGGCCACTCAGACCTTTTTATGTTATCCCTGCCATTAGAATTACAGGTGTGTGTATTTTTATATTGTTTTTATATTTTGACAATTGTGCAAATATTTTATCCAGATTTACTATAGACACTGTAGCTAGTTTCCATCGCTTTTAAACATTATTTACTAATTTATTTTTTTCATATGTGTAAATTTTTATCTTTTTCCTTTAATTTATATATTGTCTTTATTTTCAATCTTTTAATTTTTAATTTATATAATTTATTTTTAATCCTCAATTGGTGAATGAAAACTTACTTACTTATTAAATGGCAGAGGTCTTTCACAACTATTGTTAAATAAAGCTAAAAATTCCTTTTGCAGAGGCCTTCTCTTGTCATTGGTTTTCAAGGAAATGCTGGTCCAATACTGCTTTAAAAATAAGGTTTTTAAGGACTGATAAAGAACAGATCCAAGTGCTCCATTGCGAGTCAGAAAAGCTGTATTTTCAAATGCCACATAATAAATAATCAACATACTGTACATTCTAAGTTTGCTTGAACAAAATAAAATAAACACAAATTATAAACAACATTAAATAAAAATTGTGCCACGGTTAATTCAAAATAAAAATGTTAAAAATTAAAAAGTTCAATAAAACAAAGGTAAGATAATCTGAAAAAAAAAACTTACAAGATCCCTGAATAAAATCAACCCTAAGTCATAGACTGACTCAACTTTGTTTTGCATCACATACACTCTGTCCTAAAATTTAAAAATCATCAAAAATAAAAAAAATTTGGTTAAAAATTGAAAAAAAGTTTTAAATCATTTAATTTCCAAAATTACATTCAAATCTTGTCATACCAGCCCATCTTCTATCTACCAATATTCAAAATGAAACTAAACCCAATTACTAAAAAGAACACTTGACACAAAACAATACCCTTACTGTTTACAATCTACCATCTTTTTTTTGACTTCAAGAACAAATTTGATTTTTGTAAAATGAAACAATGCTGTGTAAAATTGGGTTGGCAATAAACAATGCTCTTTTCTATCTCCCAATATCATGGAATGACATCACCATAAAATTTTAATGAAATACTACCTTATGAAAGTAATGCCACCTCTTATGCTTTGTTACTAATATTTATGTAGAACCAATGATGGTGGTATAACAAGGTTTGATTGTACAAATCAATAAATTGTACAGTATTACTTACCATATACATGAGAATATCTCGGATCATAACCATGGATGTTTGATGATCATCCCATGTGGTATTTAATGTTCGCAGAAAATCATTATTAAGTGAAGAAAGCACTTGGGTTCGAACCTGAATTAATTGATGAAAATAAAAACATGTGAACAACAATAACAATAAACTTTCTGCATTAAGTGTTCACAAAATTGTTCTTACTGATACAAGTCATAAAGATTTAAAGACAATTAAAAAACAGTTCAAATAGATAAATGTTTAAAATGTCACATACTTTGCCTTCAAGATGATCTGTGACAACTTGCTTGAGGCCAACATAGAGTCGCTCACCATGTTTATGAAGTACCATTGTGTATGCATTCCTTCACAAAAAGGAAAGACAAATAAATGAAAACTACAGCAACATTATTAGAACTTATGTAAATATTCTTCTTTTATTCATCAACAAATTTAAACGGTCTTTTCAAGCAAAAAACAGTGTAGCAATTTAGTGTAACAAAAACATGCTTAAAAGTATATAAATTAATAGAGTTAACAGTGGCAAATGTTGGTGTGATTTTAAATCAAATTTTTCTTCTTGTCAGCAAACCAGAAATGTCAAGAATTGCCATGAGTATCAATTTTGGTAAGCACCAAGCAAAAATAGATTGTAAAACTCTTGAGCTAAGCTGAAATTCTTCTGGGCATTGCATCATACCTATTACAGATTTCAATACTGAAAAATGCAATGTAGTTTTTAATTTGACTCATGTCATCTCACTATCAAGCAAAGAACAAGAAAAGAGAGCCTTGAAATTACAATGTCAGTTCTGTCACACCTTAAAGGAAAACTGCATGATGGCTACCTTGTTACCATGTTTTGTTGCTTTTCTTGTACATTTCACAATAACCTCATTTTATAAAATTCATAATTTTGAAGTATTTTGAAGACTGGAAAAATAGGTAAAAATTTTTAATATCTATGGGTTAATTTTTGTGCTATTATTGAAACAATGTTCAACAACTCAATTTTGTATTGAGCTACTGAAGATATAAACTCTTCTTGGATCACCTGGTAGGTGTGGACAGGTGGATACTGGCCCTGTTTTGTTTTTATTATTATTTTGAGTTTACAGAAGAGGGTCAATGTTGATCATTAAATATCGTTTTGTGTTGTTATGTATAGCCAAAGGTACATTATAGTGATTCCAATGTTAATACTTCTGGTGGAAACTTGGTGTAAACAAGTTTGACCTGTTAAGGAGGCAAGTCAACAACAAATTCCACAAATAAAATTTGACAAACTACAGGAACATATATGTTTATTTATGTTTGGTAAATTATGGTACTAAAATTTTTTGTAAAGAATTGGAGTCAAAAACAAGACTTAATGTTTAGCACACTTGTGGCCTTTCAAACTTTTGTTCTCTTCAGAGCCTGCCAATTTCCCAAAAATTCACATATTTGCCTGACTGCTAGCATAAATATGTAGAGGAAGTTTTTTACATACATTTGCTTCAGGATTAAACTTTTTATTAACATACATTTGAATTTTTAAGATTGTTAAAATGATGGTTGTTAATAAAGCACATTTTTCTTTAAAAAATAATTACATTTTGCTTCAAGATTTACCTTCTTTATTAAGTTTTCAGTAAAACTTTACATTGCCGTAAAAATCTTTCTGGGACACAAATATACAGCAGAAAATTTGGATGGGCACTCCTGTGCTCCCACACTTTATCAACCCCTGCTTTGCTACACTGAATAACATAAAACTGCAGTTCATTTCAGAGCAAGTCCTTTGATCCATTGATTTACTTTTAAGGTTAATTTCAATACTTCTATTGTATATTATTATTTGTTTTATATAAACTTATAATCATTCAATAACAATCTCTCATAAAAATTCGAAACAATTTTCTTCAAAATTGAAGTAAATATACCTGTATAATTCTTCAAAACTCAATCCACTGTTATTCTTTTTCTGTATTTCTTGAATTGCATTTTTTAAGAGCAACCATATTTCAGTGACATACTTGTCATCCATTGTCATCTAAAAAACAAATCAAGCATACTGTAAAGCTCTCTCTTTTACACCACCTTCTCTAATATGCGCTATTTTTGAAGAGGAACACCTTTATAAGGAACTCAAGGCTGAGATTTGGGTAAATTACTTTGGTATCTCAGAAAGTACTTACATTAGGTAGAAATTAAGTGTGCAAATGTTTAGATATGTTTGGTTGAATAAATTTAATTTGTTCGCTGTGATTCTTTCTTTTTGTTAGGTTTAAATATAAAAAACACACACCTCTAAAAGGAACCATCACGGAACCAAAGTCATCTCAATCTTTCTGATGTTATCCCTGCCATTCTAGTTAGGGGTATGTTTTTATGTTTTAAACCAATTCTGTATTTTAATGATTTGTAAATATTTTTATTGTAGATTTTAATTGTAATTTTTAAACTCCTTGGTAAATTTAGTGGCAAAATTATACTTACTTACTTTAACATGCCAGTACTTTTAAGGTGTTTTGCAAAGGTTTTTAGGAAAGGTACAAAATTCAAAAAATTAATGAAAACAATAATTCCAGCCTCAATTTGAAGTTAAGGTTCCTTGTAAAAAAGGAGCAAGTTCTTTTATAGCCAATATTTGAAATATATATGACCTCCACAATATAATTTACATTTAATACTTCAAATGTATATGTTTTAGCAGGGGTTGAGCCAATGGGGTGGCAGGGGGCAGGGTTACCAACTGCTTTTCAGTCAGTTTAGCCAGGCCATTTTGCAATTTATTTTGTTACTGTTTTGCAGCACAGTCAGCTAAATTTCTCTCTGGAGAACCTTTTACTCTCCTTAATCCTCTGACTAGAGCTCTGCCTCTGTGCTTTAACAATATTTTTCAACACAATGCTTGAAAACTCTTTAGCTTAGCCTTACTTGCATGTGCTCTTATTGCTTCAAGAATAAAACCTTTTTGTTAAATACAGTTTATTTGACTGACACTTCTTAGCAGTGATTGACTGATCTGATGTTCTGAATGAACCATGCTCTGAGCAAAGAAATTATCAAATAAACATATTTTCCTCTATTTAGGGTAGAAGGTGGAATATTCATACTATTTTCTTATCTAACCATGAAATTTTAGAGAGCCAATAGGCTGCTGCTATATCTTGGTCCTTGACAGTAATCATCATGGTCTGGCAACAATGCTCAAAACTTTCTACTTACAGGAAATGCCTTGATTCTCATTTTGTTGTCTTTCTTTCCAGATTTTGAACTCATCTTGGCTAATTTCTGGAAATTATACAGAAGTCAAATTGCATAAAAATATTTTTGCAAGATGATTAAAAAAATGATTGAAACATTTTTAATTAGAAATCATATCCCAATCAAGCATAATTTAAAAAAATAATTATACAAATTAAAAAATTATTGTATTCTTTTTCAGTTTCATAATTTGACATTTTCTAAAAATAAAGACAATTTATTTAACACAACACGAGAGGCTTGTTTCAGAATTGAGGCCCCTGGTCATGATAAACATCAAAACTTCATACCCTTGAATGTGTCTGGTTTTTAGGTGCTACATTTTAGGTCCACAACTATCTAGTACGAATTGACCAACACTCATTTGAGTGAAGACAAGAGAAATAATCACAACAATTCTAGTTGAAACAGAAAAAATTTGCGAGGTCAAAATATCCAGCTGGCTGTCTGTGGAATATACTTGCCGGTCAGAATTACCCAATTTAATGAAACAACGAAAAATGCGTTCCATACAAATTGGAATTTTTTAATTTACCTGTCAAACTTTATTTATTAGGCCTTTTTTGTTGTTATTAAAAATTTCGCCACCGCTGTAGCATCGGTCTCAGGATCAAAGTCGCTCGTCGCAGCAATATTTCAATAAATATTGTTAAGACTGTTTTATATGGCTTTACCAACAATATCAAACTCTTTATACGGACAACAAACCAGCTGTTCGCAGGTACGAAGAAGTAACACCCAAGCGAAATATGCAGATAGTCGCCATGTTTTTCTTCCAGCATCACCAACAACCACCCTTTGCATCATTTGACAATTGCGCAGGCGCGGGATTTAAAGAAGAAGGAACGCAATTGTGACGCAAACGCAAGAAATGTTTGCGCAAAGTTTACTCATGGGAAAACGAGAAATGCAAAAAAATATGTATCTTTTTCAGCATTCCCTTAATATTTTCCAAACAACTTCGCTAAAGGAATTTATTACTTAAATTTGTTTTCAAATTTAAAGAAGATTGTTTGGAATCAAAGTACAACTAAAAATAAATTGTGCAAATGTTCTTCTCAAATATTTCAGGGACATTCTGATGACAAAAATATATAGTTTTATTTCACATTAACAGTACAAAATTCAACTGATAACAGCACAATTTAAGAATATTTAAGAATATTTTTCTTGACACTTCCTAAATACATAAAGTGCTAAATTTTTCTGTAAGCTGGAAAACCCCATTCATCTGGATTAAAATCTTCTAATGATTTAATGATCAAATTGGCATTATTGTAATAACTACTGTCTAATCGTTCATCTGGTACCAGCACAACACCCATTCCAGCACTCTTTCCTGCTTTCACTCCATTTGGTGCATCTTCAAAAACTAAAACACGACTTGGGTCTGGATTTTCTGCAAATTTCTTGGCTGTAACCAAAAAAACCTCAGGATCTGGTTTTCCGTGTTTTACACCTGGATCATCACCTAGTGTTCTTATTTTGAACAATGAGAAAAAATCTTTGTGGTTTTGTCTTTTCAGATTAAAGTCAGCTGTTATTGAACCTGAAGCTAGAGCCACAGGAACATCACAATTTATTAAATGCTTGACAAGTTTCTCAGCCCCTGTAAAGACAAAAAAACTCTGTTAACGAGCTGAAAGTTCCAAAGGGTAGAATCAAAAATTTGGATCAAAGAAAACACTTTTTACATAAAAAGTTTATTCTTCAATTAGAAAGGTTAAATTTGAAAAATCTGAGTTGATAAAATGACCTCACTGGGTGTCCCAAAAAATTTGCTCACATTTGCTAAGTTTCTGTGGAGGAGCATTATTTTTGAAAATCCTATTTTTGTATAAAACTGATGTAAGAGGCTTCAATTACTAAAAAGTTCGACACAGTGCTTCTCAAAATCTACCCAACAATCACCAAGTTATACTTAATAAAAAAAATTGAGGATTTCTGCTACATTTACAACTTTGAGAAGGCATAAATGATGTCTTTCCTTTAGTATAGCTCAGGGGTAACTAGTATATTTGAGCAAACAAGGTATCAAACTTCAAGTTGAAGCCTCTTGCATCAGTGCCTCAAGCAAAAATAAAATTATCAAAACTGAAGTTCCTCCACAGCAGCTTTGAAAATGTGGAAGCATTTTTTTGTTGTCACCCAGGAGCATATTTTCATATAATTTTTACATTTTTGTGAAAATGTTCACCTGGCAACAGGTTACACTGAGGAAAAAGTTCCTGTTTATGAACTTTAGCTGCTTCTAAAAACTGTTCTGCTGTAATTGGCAACTGCATTTCGTCAACAGCTTTTTGTGCTGACCTTAAACTTGGCATTCCCATCATTTTCACTTTCATTTCCCATGTAAATGTTTTTCCGTATGGTGATCCAATCCTTGACATGATTTCTGTATAGATTCTTTCTGTATCTAAATTTAAAAATTGATTTATCTTAAAAAATCAAAGATAAAACAAGTGTAGGATAAACAAGCTTAGTTTCAAATAAGTATCACCTTTCTTCTTGTTTAGGTGGTAAAAAATTGTAATTTCTAATGGAGAACCACTGGCAAGTGTAATAAAGTTTGAAATATTTTATTACGCTGAAATACATTATTACGGCCTTTTTGCTACATGAAAAATAAATATGGCAGCATTTTTCAAAAAGGGTCTATTGTATGTGCTGTTTCTTTTCTTCAAAATTTCACACTCCAAGAAAACATTGCATTCTCTTTAATGCCATATTGCATTCATGTCCTGGTGAACACCAACAATGATGACAAATAACTGTTTTTGCTACATTCCAACTTTATTCATTTTTTGTTTGGATATATAAAATAAAATAAACCAGATTTTATAGGCCCCACCCCCCAAACCGGTAGCACATTCTTTCTATGCTCTCGCCTCTTTATTTAATAAGATTCTTTTGTTTTTGAAATCAACTTTAATTCATTTATCTTACCAATGAGCAAGCCATCCATATCAAAAATCACGTGAGTGTACTTCCCGTATCCCAGATCACATTTCTTTTCAGCAGCCATTTTGAAAAATATTCTAAGAAGAGCAAAGAACAGAGAGGGAGGAGGCGAGCTCAAGCGAGCTTAGCTCTGTTCTTTGGCCAATTAAATCGCAAAAAATGAATGTGCATTGTTTGATACGTTTCGATTTTTTCACAAAACAAATAAAAACAAAATGGCGCGACCCTTGGTTGTTGTAAGGAATTTAGGACGGATGGCATACAGACCAGCAATGGAACAAATGAATAAGATTGTAAATATGAAAATAAACTTTGCAAAAGGAAGGTCACCGTTAGAACCACAAGATACAATTTTGCTAGTTGAGCACGACCCTGTTTATACGGTTGGAACCAGAACTCAAGGGTATTTAGGCCCATCATCAATTTCTGAAAAAGAAAGCATTGATAAACGGCTAAAAGAGCTTGGTGCAGAATTTTCGACCACAAACAGGGGCGGTTTAATAACTTTCCATGGCCCAGGGCAGATTGTATGCTACCCTATTTTGAATTTGAAAAGATTTGAACCAAGTACAAAGTGGTACATACATAAATTAGAAGAAGTGTTGATAAATACTTGTAATGATTTCAAAGTGACAGTTCGAAGAACTCAAGATATTGGAGTTTGGATAGAGAATAGAAAAGTTGCAGCAATAGGTACTAAGTATTTCATTCAGTTGATGAAATTGGCTTTTGTGAAGATATGTTGTATTCATATGAATTTTTGTAAAACAACATGTTTAATAAAGGAATAAACAAAATTTATCAAAATGAATATAATCTCTTCTATATGTATACATATTTTAAGTTATGTTAATTAATAGATGGAGTAAAAAACACACAGTCGATAATATCTCCCAGTCAATAAAGGTTATTATTAATTTTTAGGAGTTCATGTCAGCAAGTTTATTACATCACATGGACTAGCATTAAATTGCAACACAGACTTGTCATGGTTTGACCATATTGTACCTTGTGGAATACATGGAAAAACTGTAACATCATTGAGTAATGAGAGAAATACTGATACCACAATTGACGATGTGATTCCTGTTTTACTGAATAACTTCAAAACATGTTTTGGTTGTGAATTAAGTACTGTTTGAAAAATCAAAACAGATTGCTTGATCATTATAGTTTCAATGTAACTTATTATGAGAGTTTGAAGATCAATTTAAACATTCAGATGGCTTAAATTTTGAGATGATGAAATGTGACATGCATAGTTCTTACCTCATTCACACTGTAAGTTAAACCAGCTTAAACTAATCCAGGTTATCGAATGCTGGAATCTAATTGGTTAACCCAACAGCTCAAATGCATTTGATTGGCAGAAATTTAAGCTGGGTTAGATTAAAGCTGCTTTAACTGTGTCAGTGTGAAAACAGTATTTTAAGGCCCCTTGAAAATCAGCCTTCGGCTGAAGAGATACCTTCCCCTTTTTGTAAAGGAAATGAAAAGTATTATTATTCAATACTATGAACAAATGTGAACTGAACTAGCTTTTTTCTGAGTAGAATCTGCATGCAAACAAGTAAACACATACTATGAACAAATGTATTACTCAGAAAGAGTATTAATGTTCATCCATTTTAAGTTTTCATTATTTATTGATTTTAATGAAAATTCAAAATACATGAATCATCCCATACATAAACGTCCAAACAAGTAGATATGTGAACAGTTCTCCAAGTATCCCAGAACTCCAAATGTTCCATCTTGAAAGAAAATATCTATCCCAGTTTTTTCCAGTTCTGTAAACTAATAAAGCAGACATCAAGAATGATAACATGAAGTAGAAGATAAATCCTTGCAGTCCAGTTAGTCCAAGAATCCCAGCTGATGAGCCTGATATGACTGCCAAAAATGCTCTAGAATAATCTACAACATTGATGTTATTTCGTATTGCTCCAGGGTTGTATTTTTCAAATTCTGTATCTTGGAAAGCTTCTTCGTCTGCCATTTTCAGCTTTTATTGATGACAATTGCAAACAACAGCTTTGGCCTAGTTTCTGCTAAAAAGAAAGAATTGCGAAGAAATTGAACAAATGCCGTGTGCATACTTTTAGATATGTAGCTATGTATTTATTTCTATTTTTAAAATCTTATTTTGAAAACATTTTATCCTAGAGGCCTAGCTAGGGTAAAGACTATAAAGGCCTAAATTTGATGCTAAAAATAAATAAAAACAACAGGAAAAACAAAGGATGCCATGTTATCTTTCGACCATTTTTAACATCTAAATAAATATCTACAAACACAAGCAAGTGAGCTTTGCAATTACCATACCTTTCCTCCTCACACAAGTCTACTTTTGTCTTCCTTGCTTGTCTGCAGCTTTATGTGGATGTTGACTTCAAACAAAATAGAATGCTAATTTTGAATCTCTCTTTGCTTGGCTGCGGTCTTCGTGAGGAAGCCTGGTACTCCTCGCCCCAGACTCCTTCTCGTCCGCGTGCAACTTTGTCACCCTCTTTTGATTCTCAGACCGACTGCGAGTCATGGTAAGCTTTCTTCTTTAATTTTATCGTTTTCTCTTTCAATACTTTGAACATTTATGAGAGAATACACATCAGTAAATACACAGAATAGTAAATTAAATTATGACAGAAAGAAAATAAGCGACGAATAACACCATTTTATGTGAATATTAATTAATTAATCGGTGATTGTGATGAACTAAAAATAATTAGGCCATATTTTCCTGCGCAGCCGCAGGTGAGATGGGCCTACGAGAAAGCAAGCCTATTTATATTACAAAAACTTGATGTTGGTATTTTATTTCATTTACCTGTGAAATTAAAAGTTAATTATGATTCAACGTCTTGAAGTAGAAAATAGAAAAAATGTTTATTCTGTTCCTGGTTGGAAACTTTGTGCGCCGAATTCAAATAGTAAACCAGGTTGGAAAAGCTGCAAGCGAATGCAGGAAACAATACAAAATAATTGACTAATTGCCTAAAACAATGGAAAAGGTGTGAGTGTAGTTGCGAGTGAAGTTTTCCAACCTGGATAGTAAAGGTCCCTTTCATGCCAAAAATAAGTTTTTATTCTGTAAATATTGACATAAAATTACAGAAAATGCACTGCCCTTGTGGAAATCTTGAAACTTTGTACACCCACAATTTATGGTTTGTGCACCCACAATTTATGGTTTGTGCACCCACAATTTCACATGTGCTCCAAAATATATTCAGCAGGCAATACAAACAAAGTTTCCAGCCTGGGTTCTGTTAAGTGCCACTTGAATATATTCAGCATGCACAAAAAAATCAACAACATTGTGCATTTCTAAATGCAACTTTTTTTGGCCAACTCCATATCAGATTTGTCTTGTTCTGGTTCATATCTCTAGACCAGACTGGCAACTTTGTACTGCAAACAGATCTTTCATGCAATGCTTTATGTCAAACAATTATAGAACAATTGATCCATTGTTTTGAGAACAATAGTCAGAGGTGTGAATCTTCCATGTGCAATTTTGGGAAGTTTCCAGCCTGGTTAATTTTTAGTTTGATCAAGACAAATCAACCTCAAAATCCTTTATGTTCAGTTTTGTTAAATATTTTGAAAATCTCAATAATGTTTTATGTTTTCTCCAGCCACCAAAGCAGCAGCAGAAAGGCAAAACTGCCGACAAGGGTAAAACCCAGAAAAAGGCTAAACCAGCTGGGTCAGGAGGCAAAGCCAAAAAGAAGGTAATTTGGACAACAATCTTTGCATTAATTTTGTGTTTTAGCTTTTGTCATTGATGATTGGTTTGTTGTAACGAACAATGAATTATATAGAAGGGGATTTCCAAAGAAAATTCACCATAACAATAAATGGAAAACCATTTTTCTCTTTGTTATTTTCATCAGCAGTTTATTGAGATGAAAATAAATTTGATTGAAAATAAATTTTGCAGCATGTTTAGTGGAATGTTCAATTTTTTCTATTGTAGAAGTGGTCGAAAGGAAAAGTGAGAGATAAGTTGAACAATTTAGTTCTTCTTGATAAAGGAACCAAAGACAAACTTTACAAAGAAGTTCCAAGTTATAAACTGATCACACCTTCAGTTGTTTCTGAAAGATTAAAGGTTCGAGTTTCTCTTGCACGATCATGCCTCAAAGATTTGTTAGCTAAAGGTCTCATCCGAGAAGTGTCAACTCATTCAGACCAAATGATTTATACCAGAGCTACAAAGGAGGCAGAAAAATAACTTTCCAGTGATGTAATGTGGATATAAAAATTAAACAGTACATAATTGAGAAGCACCATTGTATTATTTTTGTCCATTCTTATTTGTGGATTCTCACATTGTATGCAACAAGAGAACTGTAAGGGAATTTATCGTGTCTCAAAATGTGGAGATTTAAATAGATTTAACAATCAATCAAATAAATAAAGATATGCATTTTAGGTTTCTGGCTGTCCCAAAAATTATTTATACAAGTCTGTGAAGCAATGACAATGTCTGTTGAATATTCAGAGTTGAGTGCAATCAAAACCAAGCATACTCTCGAGTCTGGAATAGAAAGGGGTTGGAATAGGCAGGGGGTCAGAAAAACAGCCAAAGTTTAGTAAGGGGAGTATTGGCTGGGAGCTTTTTTGAACGAATTTTTTTACCAAGGCTGCATGAAACAAGAAATTACTGAAAAAGAAGCAAGAACTGAAATTCTTGGCAGATTTTCTTCAAAATTAATAAGCGGGGGAGGGGTGTCTATTCTGGTCTCGAGAGTGAGTGCAAAAACAGTGTTGTAAACTTTATGCTAAGTACAATCAAAATATGTAAAAACTGTTTTATGATATTAATGATATTGATGGAGTGGACATAAGTCGGATGATTAATTTGGTGAATATTGTGTATATCACTTTATCCTATACAATATTATACACATTTTAAAAATGTTTTTGTTGAAAAAAAGAATTCATGGTAAAAAACGGAATTTTTTCATTATACATACAGTAAAACCCTGCAAACAAGAACTTATTTTTTTTACAAACAGACCGAATAAGCTCTTATCAATGTAGTACTATTACCATTTTCAGGGTGAGGTTCTTATCAAAAGGGTCTATATTGCAACTTGATGTCTAATTCTCTTAACATTTGATTTTAATTTAACTGCCTAGTGCCAAAAAATGACCAATTTCTCGACTTTTTTAAATTTCTAGTTCACTTTTATATGACAATAATGCATTTATATCAATAAGGTATACATTAAAAACGTAAACTTTTAACGTTAAAAATTAAACATACCATTTCATAAGAACATATGAATATATCAGCCTGTTTTTGGTTTTTATTTTTGGGCACCTTTTTCTACAAATCAGTCTGTAGGTTCTTATTTTTCTATGTTCTTGTTTACGGGTTTCACTGTAGTACTTAAATCAGAATTTTTAAAAAATACGATTAAGAAGATTTTACTGGCAAAATGGTAAAAAATGAAGAGACTTTCACTAGTGGAGCCTAAAT
>JAYJMH010071078.1:0-11114 GCA_036873815.1 Phacellophora camtschatica | reverse complement strand
TTTTAGCTGTGTAAATCAAACGGAGTTCAACTCGGGTTGGGGTCAACCTGGGTTGAACCTGGGTTGAAAAGCGCCGTGTAAAGAGGGCTTTAGTTTAACAAGTTTTTGACCATCTTTCTTGTTCGCAAAAAAAAATAGAAAAGGCTGACAATAACAATGGATGTACTAAATAGACGGCCAGTATAATCTAAATTTGGGGCCCATATTTGCATCATCATATCTGACAGGGGAGGGGGCATAAATTCTCTTAGCGGTCTATAAATGTTGTAATGATATATAAAGTTTTAAAATGTAAAGTTACATGAATATTGAAAACATAATAAACATTTATCAATTATTCAAAGTTACACAAGCAAAAAAGAATTTTTTATTACAAATGTTGTACTTACCCCCTGGTAAAACTGTTTCGAACAGCAAAAATATTGCAGCTGAAAAAGCTTGCAAAAGGGGGGAAGTTATTCAACCAAATTGGATGAAATATTAATGAAGTTTTTTAGCACCTCGTTGTATAGGGTCTGTATAAATAGGACTCCGCTTTGTCATATTGGTTTGTTTAGATTCTTCTGACATCAAAAAAACATCAAGAGATGCAATCTTTGTGTTATTTTATCTGCAAGGCAATTGATACAAACTAGTTAAATATCACTGGAATATTCGTAACATTTCGTAGAAATATTGTGAAACGAAGTTGCGTTGCTTTTTCATTGTAGGGTTATACATTGAAAGAGTAGTATGTGGAAGAAATAGATTTGGAAGAAAACAAAGTTGGAAGAAAACGAATTTGAAGTCTGTGAGTTAATCTATTTGTTGTTGTAAGGTCGACTCGGTAAGTAAGTAAGGTTACTGAGGTTATTATAATTTAAATCATAAATTACCATCTAGAGATGGCCAAGAAACACAACATTTTGTTCGTTTGTTTGTTTTGTTTTGTTTGTGTTGATTGTTTTGCAAAGCAACTGCCTCAGCGTAATTGAAAATCATTGGCAGACTTGTGAGAAACACTGTGGAAATTTTGTGGATATTGCTGCTTTCTCATCTGCGAACGAGCGCAGTTGTTGACAAGTTGAAAGAAAGTGCACTTGTGAATAATTTAAAGTGAGAAGAAAGAAAAGTTCGAAAGAAAACGAATTTGGAAGATAACAAGTTTGGATGGTAAATAATTTAGAAAGTAAAGAATTTTGAAGAAAACAAATAGTTGAGATGCAATTTGTTGTAACTGATCATCGAAAAAACATCGAGAGACGAAATTTTGGTGTGGTTCACTCTGCAAAACAATTACTATAACGTGGCTAAAAATAGTTGGTTTATTTGTAAAACATTGTAGACATTTTGTAAAACGAAGGTTTACACTTTTTTTATATAAGAACCAGATAATTTTTCCGAAGGCTCGCTGTTCTTAAATTTTTAAGAATTTGAGGCTGAAATGCTCTTAAATTTTTCCACGGATGATTCTTCTGTAATTTTATCCTAATTGACGACGCGGCCAGTTTTTTCTGCTTTCTTCAACAACACATAGGGAGCACTCTCGGTTTAGTTTAATTCATGTTTTTATAGTTTAAGTAATTTGTATAGTAAGTAACAATCACCGAAAATAATTTCATAGTACTAAATACGGTGTTCATTTTTGGAAATGTTGGATTTGAGGCTGAGCATATTCTTAATTTGTTCTTATTTTTTGACATTTCAAGCCTCAATGTTCTTAAAAAATGTGTTCTTATAAAAATGTGTATTGCTAATGCTTTTTCATTGCAAGATTCTACTTCGAAAGACTGGAAAGAAGTTGCATTGGAGAATTCGAATTTGGAAGAATTCCAACCTGGAAGAAGACGAATTTGGAATGAGAAAAGAACTTGGAAGGTAACAAATTTTGAAGGCAAAGAATTTGGAAGGAAACAAATTTTAAGTTGGTGAGTTCTTATCCATTTTTTGCGGTGTCTTAAAAATTATTTTAGGAATATTTAATCAAAGATGATGACGAAAAAATTTTTCTCCATTATTTTTATTTTATTGAAGAAAAATCAAATGAAACAAGAAACCTCAAGACGATTAGTTGTTAAAAAACTTATTCAAAGAAAGTGTTATCAAAGCTATAAGGGCTATTTGATTTTAAGCCTTGACCCTCCGGTGGCTGATTGATTTTAAGCCTTTTTGGGTGAGGCTAATTCGAAGTCGGGCTCTTTGCTATAGGATTATAGAAACTATTTATAAGAAACTCACTGGTGAAACCCACGAAAATGTAAGAAACTTTACCAGTGATGAAAAATTGTTAAGAAACTTACATAATGCTTAATCATTTAAATGGTGAGGACATGATGTTAGTTGATTTATTCAGTGAAAACTTTTTATCATTTACAGTATATACCCAGTTTTGTAATGTTTTTGTTGAAAAAAGAACGCATGGTAAAAAAAAAAAACTTTTACTGGTAAAATTTGGTCAAATATAATCCAAAATTAAGAAACTTTCGCTAGTGGTGCCTTAGCTAGGTTTCTTATATAAAAAAAACGTGCACTACGGGATTACTAGACATTAAAAGAACAACATACAGTTATATAAATAGAATTCGCCGAATAAAATGTCAAATAACAGGCTTAATGAGTACAAAACAAATTTGTCAAATAATTCATTCCAAATCATCCAACATTAAGGATAATTTTTAATACCTAACCAACATTAAGGCAATTTTGCCAAAAATCATGCCCATGTTTAGAGAATATACTGCCTTCAAACCCATCCATATCGGCGGCATATACCCGTACCCATGTATCAGGGTGTACCCCCCACCCTTCCGAGCCATTCTTCTGTTGATTCTTTAGTCCGGCCAAAATAGGTCCAAACTGTGCCAAAATAGGTCGAATTTTAAGCGATTTCTGGAGTTAAAATCATCAAAAAACTCAAAATTCTGCCATAGACTCGTTTGGTGACCTACAGCGCACCCCACACCCCCAGCTGCAATGCTAGCGACTTACTTCGTTGGTCGTTTGATTTATCAATACTTTTCTGAATCTTCAAAAAATTCCAGTGATAATAATCCCTTAGGATTAAGCCCTGGTTGGTATTTTGCAAGTGCAGTAGACAATATTTTTCTATGATTTTCTTATTTATCCATGCTCAGTTTTTTAATGCAAATTATTTTGTGACAGCGGGATATTTTTATAGTAACTGAATGACTTCAAATTACAAGGTCACATCAATATATTTCCAAAAGTTGATTTCTAGTATTTGGACTTCAAACATAAGTTAGTATTTTGCAAATGCAACAGGCAATATTTTTCCATGATTTTTATGATAGATGCATGAAAGAAGAATGCGTGAAACTTTGAACATATCTATTTTTGCATCTTATTGATTGATTGATTTTTTTAAACATGGCTTTCATTAGGTTCGATAATATTTGCTGAAAAAAGAATTCACATTTTATTTTTTTGGCAAATCGATGAAAGAAAACCCAAATGTAAACCACGACATTTTGTTTTTTGGCAAAATGGAATGATGTTTCTTCAGAAGATTTGATTCAATTTAGAGCATGTTTACCACATTTCTCTTGGGTACCTAATTGATGTCCTCCCGCTAATTAGATTTTGATCAATTTTTCCCTGAAATATGACCCAAATTAATTTTTTTTCAAGCAATAATGCACATTTCTCAGATATTCTTGCATTAACATTCATAAAACATTGATACATGCATTTTAGACCCACTTATAGGTCATATCCAAAGATCGTTTCCCGACCCTTCTACTATTCCAATTCCTCCGGTAATTATGAACCTACGAGTAGGGTTATCCTAGTAGCAGGGTAACGGTCATTTCTCATAATTTGTTCATCGTGTTTACAGGCATGCTAAGGCCATCTTAGCTGAAAGGTAGGGTTACTCTGGCAGCTGAGTCAACATTTCGCCTTGTAGCTCTCATGTCAGACTTTAAGTGTATTAAAAAGTTTTTTTGCCACGATTTTTCTGTTCATTATCTCATTCTCCATATTAGCAGGGATGCCGCCAGGTTTTCCTCGACGAAGGGGCTAGTTTCTCTGATATGAGGGCCAGAATGTAAATTTTTACGGTAAAAATAGGTAATTTTAGGTGTTTTTCTTTGGAAAATTCCCCGACAAAGGCTAAAATTCCCCCGACGGAGGTTGTAGCCCCCTGCCCCATCTGGTGCCACCCCTGCAGTAGAGTTTGTTGACAATAGAATGCAGAAATGAATTCTTGTTTTTTTACTTGATGCAATTTAAATACCCCCGAGTTATGCGAGAATATCCACTGCGTGGTATCAAATTGGCCTAAGATAACCGAATTTGCGCAGAATTGGCGTATAGTTTTATAGCAAGCTTTCAAGCTTGAAGAAGTACAGTGAAATCTCAACAGGCCAGGCATATGCTATTCAAGATGTAAGGTTCACTATACCCGTAGGTTCACTATTCAAGATGTATTTCACTTTAACTTTTGATCATGTCCAAGATGCAATCCCCATCCCCTTAACTTCCAAAGGTTGTTTTGCTTAAAAAAAAACGATTTGTGAGTTTTCTTTGGTTTTGATGACTCCGCCTCTGCTAGAATTTGATATAAGAAGCCTTAATTGATGGTTTAATACTCTGTTTGCCAAAATGTATCCTATAATCTGTATAATCACTGGGTTATAGCACTCAATGAATCAACAATAGAGGATTTCTGCTGCTGGAATCTGCTGAAAATACAACATCATGGTTTTGAAAAACGTTGGCTTTTCTTCGGTATTGTTTGGGAATTAGTCAGTAGATTTTGGCAAGAAAGGCATTGAAGCCTCTTAAAACAACGAAATATTTGGAAAGACCTCAGGAAAAAATATTGCGTTCCCGAGGTCTCTCCTCCGCAGGGTATTTTCCTCCGCCGTGACATATTTTTTTACTAATTAACGAAACGAAATAGACTTCCCAAAACTAATTTCCAAATTCCCAAAACTAATTTCAAAATAGTTGTTGATTCGGTTCTGAGGACTAACACCTTTTTCGGGTACTCGCTTTTCCAATATTAATATTCAAAAATACGGGCATATGCAGGATGGCCCAAAAGTATTTCCATGTTTGCAAGCTTCTACGGAAGACTTTGATTTTTAATAGTTTGTTTGTTTGTTTGCTTGTTGTTTGTTTGTTTGTTTGTTTGTTTGTTTGTTGTTCGACGTTGATGAACGAGGTTTCAACTTAAAGTTTGATATCTTGTTTGCCAGAATCTATCAAGTACTCCTTGAGCTATGCTAAAGAAAGGCTAACATCAATGCTCTGAAAAACAGCTCTGAAGAAGCCCTGTATGCCAGGGCGAAATTTAGTGAATATAAAAAAAATATCGTTGAATTTATCGTTTTTTGCGTCGTTTCTGTTTCGTCATTTATTTTATCTATACTTCGTCGCAAGCATCCGTGGATCAAACGAACAGTCTGCAATGGTGACCTTTTCCGAAAGCACATTATTATATTTACATTGTTGTTATTAAGTGTATTTTGGTTTCTCCATGTTTTCAAACAATCACCATTGAGTTTGGCCTAAGCGTGTTCGTGAGCGTGACTTTGTTGTTATTATTCCTAATATTAATGGCTTTCTCAAAGCCATAATGAAATATTTCCAGCAGATTACAACAGTTTTTTGGGTAGATTTTGGCAACAGAGGTATTGAGTAGATTTTGGCAACAAAGGTACCAAACGGTAAGTTAAAGCCTCTTACATCATCAGCGTCATTCAAAAACAGAATTATCACAACTAAAGCTCCTCCATTGCAGCTTTGCAAAAATGGATAGCCTGGTTTCCTGACGTCAACGCAACTTGACCGCGTTTGCGTGAAAGTACTGGACGCCAGGAGCCTCTTAGTCGAAAATGACATCAGTGTACGAGATTGAAAAACGGGGATAGTTTTTAGGCCCCCCTGATATGACAGCCAGCCGTCTTGTTAAAAAACCTCATCCACAGACGAACTCACCATCTCAGGGACAAATTTCTTGTGTAAAGGACCTCTTATTAATATATCGGCAAGATTTTCTTAGATTTTTAATTTCACAAGTCTTTCAATAGATGAACTTATTCCCCCGCGAATTTTATATCTATAGGTCTTGCTTAATCGTGTATTCCTGCAACATCCATTATTTGTTTTTCACTTACTTGCGTTGTTTATGTTTGCATCTACTTTCATGGTAATCAGTACACACAAATGATAAGAATACATACGCTGGCCTAATTCTGAAGAATTTTCAGCAAACATTTATTTAATATCGTACTTTCATTGCCATGTAACCGCCTTTATTCTTCTTATATAGAAGCTTCAAAAATTACCTAATTTCCTTTCAAATAATTTCATTTTTTTTTCATATTCTGAGTAAAAAAGGAAGTTTTGCGAAGGAACAGCGATCAGGTCGTTTTGTGCCCGGCGAAGCTAACCTAGATGTGAAAATGTATCAAGAAAAATCGGCAACTCTTTGTCTTTACAGTTACACGTGATTTTCATGAACGGTTTTGTTCCCGAATCTTGAAATCAGCACACCTGAACGCAGGAATGAGGAGAAGAGGGGTCAGAGGGGGTCACTGATCCGGAACCCATGTCCGCAAGGGGCCCATAGTGGAGTATTTGTAAAAATAAATCAGCATATAAATGCTGTCGAAATTATAGGCCAATATCAATGCTATACCCAGGGCCCATAAATTCTCTCCCCAGCCCTGCCTACAAAAGTCCCTAAACTTTTATTTTGTTTTCAATTTATTCTTATTTTTACACAGTTTTGTAAAAGAAATTAAATAAATTAGATTAAATTAATTATCACAGGATTTGGCATATAGAGGTGAAACTAAAGCTGAGAGCCAACCTCGTTGCCACGGGAAAAAAATGTGTGGAACTTTAAAGATATTGTGTTTTTGATTGCTGAAATAGGTGCTGCACATAAAGTATAGTCTAAATACCAATTTTGGTGTTTCAATTTTGTCAAAAGTAAAGAGATTTGAAAATTTCAAATTTGTTAGGGCTTTGTCGTAAAAATGATGTTAGGACAAAATTTGTCCTGACAAACTTTTTGCGGTCTGAGCCTTGAAATAAATAAATTTCAAATATTTACATTATTATAATTTTTACAAAAATCTAGTTAGGAACACGAAAATTTGTCCCCAGACTAAAATGTGTGTGTATAATCTATTTCTGCAATCAAAAATGTAAATATTTAAATTTTATAAAGGGTTTGACTGCAAAAATAATGTGAAGACAAATTTTTGTCCTAACAACACTTTCATGGTCAAAGTCCTTACAAATTCGAAATCTTTAAATCACTATATTTTTGACAAGAATGTAGGTAGCAACACAAAAAATAGTTCATAGACTAAAGTTTGTGTGTACAATCTATTTCTGCAATCAAAAACACAGTATCTCAAAAGTTCCCTACTTTTTCATAAAAACGGCCTTAGTAAGAAAAGATGGTTTATTAATTAGGAGTAGGCCATGATAAATTTGTTTGCTTTTGCTTGCAATTGTCGATATACCAGTTATTAAATCAGCAGGCAAATGGAATCAGTTTATGAAGCACCGTTGTTTACATTGCAGATTGATTATATTCTCGTTCTTTTTGTTCAAGCATGGGTAGTTTGACGCCGCAGTTCATATTATGTTGTGAATGATGTTAATTTTTTTAAATGACGTATTTTTTTGCTATCTAGCGTTTTACGTATAAATGTTTTGTTTTTCAAATCACGTCGTTTAAAATACAATTTTTACAATTGTTGCAAAACCCAAAATATGATTGTTGCATGATAGGAAACAGAAAATAGACGTCATTTTACGAAAAGAATAGCATTCAAAACAAAACACGAAGGGAATGTATGTACACCTATGCAGTGGCGTCTAACTATCCATAGGTTAAATGACAAGAGCAACTAAATGTAAAACGCATCTAAGGACTAATCTAGGCTGAAAAAACTAACATAAGAACCTTTGACGTTTTCATAAAGTATGTGCGTGAGCGTAGGAGAACTTCGTATCTGACTAGTTTGATTACATTTTGAGATTGACCAATCAAATGACATCATTTCCATCACATGTTCATCAATACCTTTGATTGGCTATCTTTGAAATGTAATAAAATCTGCTGGTAAATGAGACACGAAATTTTCATAAGTTAGATGACCGTATGTGCATACTAACCACGTCGTTTCCTCTTGTGTACGAGCCCCCATATCCTGAGTCTACGGTGTTACATGCCAAATCTCTTAATTCATCGCCTCTCAAACTGAATTTTGTGCCTTTGGAAAAAACAATTGGTGCTTCGTCATTGCCATCCTCTTTAATCGACTGCATACGAACAATAGTGGACACTTCTTTTGGGTGTTTGGCTTTTTCGTGTCCATTACATTCGTTTATTGAAGAATGAGGCACTTCATCGCTTTCTTGGATATCTTCCAGAATTTGCGTTAGGAAAGATTCATTGTCTGAGACAGAAAAGTTCAATTAGAAACTCAAGATCTTATGTGGAATCACTATTTCCTTATTTATCACAGTGCCTTTAGCATTTTTATAACTATAAACCTTTTCATAATAGTATGTTAAGTAATAGTATGTATGTAAATTCATGTGTAAGATAGTATGTTACTATGAATCACAAGAACAAAGGTTCAAACCAGACTTGCAGTGTGTTTCGAAGATTTTGTTTCGGAATTGCTAGCCTCTGATTGGGTATTAACATGCATGTGACCATATCTTAACAATGGTGCGTCGGCGACGTCGCCGACAAGTGTTTCCATAAACTCTTACGATCTTATGGGAACCAGGCTTTACAGGGTGTTTCAAAGATTAAAGCTCAGAAGTAGGTCTTTCACACCATAATAACTCGATCTATTGTCCACGTGAATAAAATTTCTTATAGGAAACCCATTCATAAGAAATTGGCCCCTAAAATCGCCAAAAAATTAAGGAACTGTAGTACTGAAAACGCTTGAAACTAAGAAACTCCACTTCTTACAAAACGTACTTTTTCTCATTAAAAATGTTACTTTGTGCTACCCAACAGCATGAATCGACTGAAACCTAATCTCGGAGGTATATCGACCCGCTCCTACGTCTACATTGCTTGGTTACCATTGGTTAACATTGGTTAACATTGTTTAATGTTGGTTAAAAAATCAAGGACAGATATCTTGTCTCTAAGACTTTACTAGAGCCTAGGTTTTGAGAAACTTTTTGAGAAACTTTTAGTGCAAAAATCGGCCACAATTTTAAGAAATTAAATGCTAGCCCTCAACCAAGTTTCTGAAAAAGAAATGCGTGTAATAACGGTCTCTGAAATACAATTCATTTTTTGTACGAGTGCAGGAGAAAGTGAAAAAATCAACTTTTGTTGGTTTTCAAGCATTATACATTTCTTTTTTACTCAACCGATACTTCACTGATAAACAGCGTAAACCGTTATGTTTTAGTAGACTAGCTACATATTTCCCACCTTTCGCCCCCTTCGACCTTAAGTTTGGCCGCTCTTCCCCAGTCCGCTCTTCCCCAGTCCACTCTTCCCCAGTACTATAGACTCCCTCGGAGTCTAATTCTTTTCAACATAGTCAAGGGGCCGAAACCTTTTGACTTTTCCTAAAATTTAATTGTTCAAAAATTTCAGTATTTTGTTTCCAAAATTTCATTGTCACGGGACCACACAATGGCATACTTGGAAGCCAGTCACAATGGAATTTACTTTCACGGCTCTAAATAAGCGCATATATATCTCAAACAAATGTAATATTGGCATGATTGAATTTCGTTTCTGATTCTCTTTCGTTTGATGTATAATACATAATGTTTTCCTTACGTCAGCATACCTTCTGATTACGTCATATTTCATACAATGCATGATAAGCACATAACAGAAAGTATAATTTGTTTATAAAAACATAACTGATAGTCAAAATAAAGAGCTGAAATTAATGAATCATAAATATAGCATCAAACAAGGGAAGTAAACCAATATACATCAATGTACACTACTTTTTGCAACCTTAATTCTATTATCATAAATTTATATTGATATAAATTAAAGTCTTAATATTCAGGAATTATAAAACAATTGCAGTAAAATGCTCATAAATAGTTGCCTATTCATAAACCATCAGGCTTTTGTGTTTATTAAATGAATTAGGACTAAACTTGAAATTTGGACTATACCAAAATAGGGGAGTTTTTGCAAAAAAAAAAACAATTATTTATGGATATGTTGCTAATTAGTTCCTATTGTTCACACTAATTATAATTTAACAATTAAAATCATTTCAATAGGGTAATTAAAGATAGGGCGTACAGTGCTATAAGTTTCAACATTGTATCTTTTACCGATTTGACGCTCCGGAAGCCCCCACCCTCGTGATATTCTGTACTTGTCCGGACCACGTGTAAAATAGGGTAAAAACCCCGTGTAAAAACTGCTGCTTTTTTACTGTTTAGCTGAACTGCTATTTTTTATTAAAGAATTAGATTTTGGAGCAGGTCTACCATTATTTTGGCGTCAGCAACTAAAACCAAATAGCCAGAGTGTAGCTTATGTAATAGGTCTAATATGTTAGTGGATATTTAATTTCAGCCGATGTGAAAAACTCACCTCTAGGATTTACCAAAATTTTTAATGTCTTTTTTCTGGTACGAATGCCTTTTACCAAACAAATGATGACTCCAAATAGTAGCAGCGTAATTGTCACAGGTATTATAATGATTCTTGTGTTCTGACTTTCTGAAATAAATTTAACAGTATATTTTAGTTTTTCAAATGTACTTTTTTTCTAAGCAAGAATGTTGGAGAATTAATACGGTGTTTATAGACAATTTTGGTGCTGCTCTTAAAGAAAATTATGTTGTTATAGCACAGACCTCCTTTCTATTCACATACACGCATTTTTTTGGAGGATTCAAAATGTATAATAATGAAATATAAATAACCATGGATACCATTGAATGCACTTGATAAAATTGTAGATTAGCTCTCTAAGGCCCCGTTTCCACTGACCCGGGTAAATGTAAAAACGCATAAATATTTATCCAAATCGGCCTTGCGTTTCCACTGAAACAATGAAAAACGGATAAATTTAAAAACGGTGCTCAAAGCGTATTTTTTTAAAAACGGATAAATTTAAAAACGCATCGTT
>JAYJMH010071067.1:0-11115 GCA_036873815.1 Phacellophora camtschatica | reverse complement strand
ATTACATGGAAGAAATAATTTATGCATTAAGTTCGGCGCATGAGAAGTTTGACGTTTGACTTGATGTCGCTCCACAGTCGCATCCAAACGTTGCTCTGGTCATATTAGATTTGGCACTTGAGAAGAGCGATGTCTGACCTTTGCCTAATACAGCAAAAGCATAACTTCCTCAATTTAATCTTTCTTTTTAAAATATAATGATGCTTATTGGAAAATACGCACCATTATATTAAGCACCATAAAATGCGATGGTTATTGGAAAACATGAAAATTAGCGATGAAAGATTCATGATCTAATACAGTGTTGTTGTTCTCCTGTAACTTCTTTCGTGTTTTTCCTAATTAATATTTATTTAGTATCAGTTTGTGTCTGTCAGTGTTAATTGAAATTGGGCAGGTATACCGCCTTTGTGAATGTTATTGATCTACATTTTCCATTGCTTCTAGTTTTGATACTAAATTTTCATTCAAATGTGACCCTTCGTAGCGTAGTCCTGCAAAAGTGGGAAGTGCGTTTCCGTGATTTAACTATTTGTCAATCAACTCTTGTTTTTTGCCGATTCCTTTAAAATTGCTGAGTTATAACTTTGAAGAATGCAGCGTCATGATAAATTATGCTCAATTACTCTGCATAATCCTAAACGAACACTCCTCGCTTGTCTTCATCTTTAGTAAAAAAGAATTCCAAACGTAAAATGGGCAATTTAACTCACCTAAAACTTCACGTAAACATTGGCCATACTAAATAAATTGCTAAGACTTTTCCAAAGACTTAAAAATGGCGAAATAAAATTATGAGCAAAGTTAACTTTTACTATTTTTCTTTATTTATTATTTTGAGCTACGCATTTTTCCCACAAATGTTCTGTATTTAATTTAGCGTATACTGAATTAACAAGTTTTGTTTTGTTACAGGAATAACATTGAGCATTCAACTAAGCACTGTGGTCGTCACAGCGCTCTTGCATCTGATTGGGTACAACATCATACCCTATGACTTTGTAAAAGTACCGCTAAATCTGGAGAAAGATGCAACAAAACTCAGAGCGGATGCTTTTAATTTTGTCAAGGAAGACTCTAGAATTAATCTTCAACCAACCACCATCCTTGGTCAACCAGAAAGATCCTTGAGATACTCTCCAATAGAAATAATCTTTAGAAGCAAAAAGCACAACATTCTCACTGTCAAGAATCTCATGGCTGTTGACAGAACAGAAAAAGAACTGTATTTCAATTCAATATTTCAAAAACATACCTGTCATTTAAATCTTTCAAAAAATTGCAGCTTCCCGTTATCCATCATCAGGCTTTTTGATGGTACCTATCGACATCTTCATTCTGTGCTCTATGACCCTAACTTTCAAAATATTTTTAGAGTTCTGGAAACAGCAAATAATATAAGTATTACTCGAGCATTGATTGCTTTCAGTTTAGATGTAAGTTATAAAATCAGTAACGGTTACGCCAGTGCTCAGTGCATTCGTTCAACAGTTTTCAACGGATTGCCTTTGAAGGGATTTAAACATACTGAAGATACCAAAGACAAACAGATCAAACTTGTTGATAGATATATGCAAGATGCATTTGCCAATATCCTTGCTGACAAATACAAATCAGGCGCTGAAGGCATGGAACTGTACTACTTCAATATGCCTCTTTTCTTTGCTGCTATCGACAAACAAGTAATCTACGACCTGCTTTTGGCTGCGGGTAGCTTTTTATTCATATTTTGCTTTATTTGGATAAACACTGGATCATTGTGGATTACCTGCTGGGCGTTGTTGGGAATTTTGACAAATTTCTTTGGTGCCAACCTTGTTTACAGGGTTTTGCTTGATTTCCAGTACATTGGCATATTTCATGTTCTATCAGTTTTTATAATTCTAGGAATCGGTGCAGATGACGTTTTCGTTTTTTTTAACACATGGAAATTGATGGAACAGCGTAACTTTCCAAATCTCACCTTTCACCTCACTGAAACATTTCGTTGTGCTGCAAGAGCTATGTTTGTTACATCATTGACTACGATGGCAGCCTTTTTAGCAAGTGCTGCATCTCCACTTCTTGCTGTGTCATCTTTTGGAGTTTTCTCGGGTAAGATTAAATATTTTCGTCGGTGTATAACAAACATCACCGATGTTATATGACATAATAATTATTAAACAATTATTTCACACAGTAGAGATTTTATACAGCTATAACAGAAATAGAGAGGTCACCATTCCAATTCAAAGTGTCACTAAAAAAAGCCAGCTAAGAGTTGCAAAATAATCATTGTTTCAAAAATCTTGTAAAAAGATAAGCATTTCAAGTAAGAAATAAAGATAAATTACTATATACCGGATGTCCCATAAAAAGGTAACAGTTTAACTCAAATTTATTTGAGACAATTTAAAAAATATTTCTCGGTAATCAACTCAAATATTGATAAATAGTTTGTTAATATTTGTGCATCGAGAGTCGAGATATTAATTATGAAAGTTCAAATGTGCCTCCAACCCTAAACTATAGGTTTAGATTTTCGTCTAAACTGCGTCTTAGGATCTCCTAAGCCTTTGCATTTTGGGAAATAAATTTAATGGTTCTTGGAAACACACTCAGAAATATGTCATAAAACTGAAAATTAAAGCTGATTTTTGGATGCAGTTACTATGAAGTGCTTTCTCCTTTCACAATATTTTTACCAAAAATTTACCAAAATGTAACAGCCATTTTAGTTTTCAAACAATTAGTCATGGACAACTGATTTTCAAAATTCTTTTTGGAACCATTGTTCAGAAATGTTTTCAATAACAAAGTATGTTATCTGGAACACCACGGTGACTCAGAAAATCCTTTAACATTATCCTTTATGAGCGTAGGCCAAAATTGAAACCTCTAGTTTTGAATCTCAATTCTCAAATGATTAATATCAACGAACCATATTTTTAAATTGGCCATAGAGGATTACTTAAAAAATTATTTTTAACGGATTTGAGCGATATTCTCAGCAGTAACCTGTTACAATATTTTTGGAAGACCCGGTATGTAATAAATTTTGGATTTTAACCGTTGGACAATGCTCCTATTTTTCTGTTTCTGTTCCAATGTTCTGCGCCACCTCCACAACCTTGTCACACTCTCTTAACTTATGGATAGGGACAGAATACGGCCTGCTTTGCCTTGCAAGCATCAATGACCTGGGGGAAGGGGTACAAATTGACCATGGAGCTGAAAGAACAGACGAACATATTCAAATAATTTGCAGTTTGGTTTTGAGACAATTCCATACACATAGCACGAAGAGCCAGCACTGATCAAGCCAAAATATACATAAAAAAACACATGTTTCGTAATCTTGTTCTGTGTTGCGACCTCTTTTATTGCATGTTTGTTAGACCACAGATTACAACGACAGGACAGAAAGAATAAGTTAACATAACGCTGCTTGTACTTATAAGCAAAGAGAAAGAACAATGACTGTTAATTTTCAAAGAGTTCTGCTATCTTTTAATTGTGAACTATCAATTTTTTTCATGGGACTTCATGGTTACCTTTCTGTGAAGTCAGAAAAGGAAATATGTAGGTTAAAGCACCACAAATAAAACGCAGTGTACAATAAAGCAGAAACCAAACGTAAAGTCAGAGTCGCATGTACCCTGGGAATACTAGGCATGGGCCCAGGGACCCATAAACTGAAATTCAAACTTTCTCCCCAAGCTAATATTTTTAAACTGTCTCGCCTCCAGATATATTTTTAAACTGTCTATTAATCAATTGTTGCCAGAAATGATTAAATCGTGTAAAAGACAATCTTCTTTCTAGTACAAATCCATACCAAAACAAAAGAGGATGACCTTTACATGACATTGGATCAGGTAGATAAAGGGGCCCCAAACAGAGTTAGTGCAGCTCTGGAGGAAATCTGTCGTGAAGTCATGAATACTTGCAAAATCCGACGACAATCATGCACACTTGCATCACATTAAATCCTAAACACCGGCATTTTATGAATCTACAAGGGTTGTAATTATTCAGGGCTTCTTGGTCAAGTGTGATATCATATGAAGAATTGCATTCACAATGAATTCAATGATTGCACTATAAGTAGTGAAGTTGCACAGGATGGCCTTGTGTTGCTTGAACTTACATTTACAATTATTGTCAGCCTATGGCTTGAAGAAACATAGGCTCTGTGTAGTTATAGTGAGGGCCCATAAAATACAAATAGCAATTACGGACGATGTTGAGATTGACCGGATTATATAACAATATTTACCTACTTACCGTGTCAAGTGAGCTCGGCATGTGTTGACACATTTTTTCCACGGGTTTCTATCAATCTTCTGGGACACAACCGTTGTCATCTGGCAACTGATCGACATATGTTTTACCTGGTCTACCACGAGACCTTTTTCCATGTACAGGTTGCCAGAGAGCCAAATCACCTGCTAGCTCGGCTTCCGCTATATAACATTACCCAGTGCCCAGTCTTCTGTCTCTTATTGTTTTGCTGGTTTGTGGTAGAGTGCCGTACATTTCTTCTCTGGTAGTATAGCTGCCATCCAGGGCTTTTTCTTTCTAAGGATTTTGTTAGAGTCCATGAGGTTGCTTTATACACAAGAACTGATTCTACTGTTGCTCGGAAAAGTTTCTTTTTAGATTTTTTGGTAATAAAGACTTCCAAACATTGTCTAGTTTATTCAGAGCACTACATGCTTTTCCAAATCTAGTTTGGACATCTTACTTTGTTGAAGAGATGTTGCTCCCCCCTAAGTATGTGAACTCTTGAGATATTACTAGTGAGATATTACTATTGTTTAGCGATTTGATAGAGTCTGATTGTTTGCTAGTTGTGGCAGATAAACTCTGTCTTTTTGGCGTTGACATACAGGCCAATTTTCCTGGCAGCTTCTTTTAGTTTATGTAGGAGGGCTGTGCCATCAGTCAATTAGACTAATATAATCACGTCATCGGTGTAGTCAGCATCAGTAATTTTACCTGCAGGGTAGCTTCTGATTCTTGATTCAGTAAGAGTGAAACCTAGTTCTTTATTATTGTCTAAAGCTTTTCTTAATACATAGTCAAGGCAGATCACAAAACAATAAGGGGCCAAAGTGTCGCCCTGAAGAACGCCAATTGTGATGTCAAATTAATAAATTTCACCATCTGGTGACCTGACCATAGCCTTCAAATTCATGTACAACATCATAATTGCCCTTACTGTTTCTTCAGGTATTCTGAATGTCAGCAGTATTTGCTTTATTATTTAACGATGGGTTAAGTCAAATGCTTTAAGGAAGTCTTCTGCTTCTGCAAGGCTGAGCAGTATTCCATATTGGAACAGATCTGCTTTGCCAAAAGAAAACAGTTGCTTTATTGTTTAAATCGCCAAACCACCAAGTAATCAAGCAAGATGTTCACAATTATCAGAGACTGCCTAATTACGTATCAAACATCCTGCATCCCTATATCTTCCGTATAACCCTGTTTGAGTGGCTAGCCCCAGGTACTGTGCCGTGCCAAAGGGCAGCCTGGGATTTTTTCCGAGACTGCTTATCGCTTGTGCGCAGCTAACCTCCATATCTAGTGGATGGGCGTTGTCATTACCACATCATAGAGCAATAATCAAATCAAAATAGATAAACAAAAACTACATTTGATGTAAAAAACACTGCAGACTAAAAATCGAGCAAAGTAAAAGGAATGAAACAAGAAATTACTCACTAATGTAATGAGCGTGTAACAGAAATTAAACGACAACTACAAATATGTTGCTAAAAGAGCAAAGGATGCTCTTTTTATGACAAAGATCTCAGGAAAGCTATCATGAATCTATCAAAACTTAGGAATAAGCTTGGAAAATTTTAATGAATATAAAAACAAACGAAATTTAAGTGCAACAATATTCATTCATGCCAAGACGGAATATTACAGCAATCTCAATGTAAAGGTGTTATCCAGTAATAGAAAATTTTAAAAATAATAAAAACATTTATTCTCAAATAAATTCTAGACTTCGAGTGATATAACACTCATTGAAATTGGGAGACTAATCTCAAATGGGGAAAATATGCAAAACTGAATGAGTATTTTGTAAATATTTCACAGTCGATTGGCATTGTCAATAATCCATCAAATACCTGGTGACCCAAAAAAATATTACACGGGTTTTTCAAATATTATAGCCTGATAACATATGAGTATTTTGTGACATCGATTGACGGCGACTTGTGATATTGTTTCCAAACGTTCTTTGTAGCGAAAACAACAGGTATTGCAATTGAGGCATTTTAGGCCTTACAATAAAAGTGTCGCGAGTTTCGAATCGTCAATTTCGCTCCTTTCATATCTATAATTTAATAAGGGAAAACATTTCTCTAGAGGCAAAAAAGCAAAATTTATAGAGTATTTGTTTTTCTTTAGAACTTTAATCTTGAACAAGAATTGTTCCTGTTCATCCAATAAGACATAAAAGAAGATTACTTTGTTTGTTTTTATGAAAATTCTAAAAAGATGTTGCCTCTGTTGTTACTTTTGATTAACTTTCCTTGTTCTCTAGTTTCTGTTTACTAAATTTGAAAGGAAGAAAACTGAATGACTTGAAATCGATGACACTTTTTTCATCTAGGAGCCTGAAACGCTTCAATAGCAAAACATGTAAATTTCACTGAAAAAAACGTTAATATGGACGACGATATTAAAGCTGTTATATTTGCGTTTTTAATAACCCAGGTGACAAATTAGTCGTATGTTATCAGGCTGTTTAATACACCACTTTAACGAAAGTTCGCCATTTTTGAAATTTTTTAAAAGTTCGAGATATTAATGTTTTGACTTTTGATTCGGATTAGGAATGAAAAAGTTAATTAATCTATCAATTTCCATTATTTTTTTTCTAACTACAATTCTAACATTATTTTTATCAGCATTTAAACCTGGAAAGGTGATAAGGGGTTTGACCGTAAAATTGACTCGGGTTGAAACTTTACACCCCAAATCCCTTATATATATTTATTTCCTATGGATGGGTTTTGAAAAACACACAACTACCTATGAATGGGTTAAAAATATTTGATTGTCCACACACCCCTACCAAAATGAAGGCAAGTGCCCACCCCCCCGGGCAACCTCCCTTGATCTCGCTGGTCTGCAACGATTCATTGTCAAGGTAGCCTGCCGTTCCTTGACATCCTTTTAACCAATACTAGCAATACCATCTCAATATCCATTCACTACAAAGAAACTGATGTCCACTTCCTCCTCAACAATAATTCAACTCACCCTCAGAAATGCAAAGATTGGAATCACTCATTCGCCGCCATCGCCGTAACTGCTCTAGTGATAAAGCTTTGTAATCTAAAGCCTTGCAAATGTGCTCTGCCTTCCATCAAAATGATAATCCTGAGACCATAACACAAAAAGCTCTTCAAAACAATAAGACAATATCTCAAGACGATGCACTATTATCTTCTAACAATGACAAAAAGATTTCATTTACTTTAACATCTATCATATACGAGAATTTCGACATCCTTAGTAATGATCCGGACACCAAAGAAATATTCAGGAACATATCCATGTAAAGACCATTCTTGCCAAAGATGTACCTATGTCTATCAATCTATGGCCATCAACAACAAAAATAAGGACTTCAACATAAAATATCACTTCGCCTGCTCTTCATACTGCATTTTTTATTGCATTGTTTGCACCAATTGCCAAACATTGTATATTGGTGATACATCACGACCGCCGAACATCTGTTTCGGGGAACACCTCCACAATGTTGAAAAAAAGGTACATTTATGGCCTCTTTGGATGAGCCGGGATATCCCACCTAGCCGAGATATCTTACCTACCAGAGACGCTCTTCAGCTGACACAACTATACGAAAGACACTTAAACAATGCAATAATTTTCCCATAAAAACACACTACCCCAATTGACTCAATAAACAGTTTTGTCTTTTGCGATAAATGCATTTATCTCTTACGTAATACTCTTTTTTTTTCTTTTCCATCCTAACGCTTTTCTAGAATTCATTCCATTTTAAAACGAATATTTTAACATTCCCTGTGAAATCAATAGACAAATTATCTAAATCAAACAAAACTAGACAGGCTATTAGATGTGACAACTTGGTGGTATACACTAAACGATAAAAACCCTTCAAAATATGGTTAAACTTGATGAGACATTGTAGGGATTATCTCTCTAAACTAAAACTATTTCTTCAAAACCAATCTTTCAGTAAAAAATGAAACCATATTTAATTAGAAAAATGATCACTTCCATATATTTTCAAGGCCTAATTTTTGAACAATATAATGAAAATTTATGTATGCGTCTAATGAATTGTGTGTAGTTGGAATTTTAAATCATATAAACTGAGACTGAAACTGAAATTCACTAAAATATTGAATAGACATTTTAGTTTTTAGAATAGACAAATGGGAGTGAGATATATTGGTGCTTGCGGAGTAATTTAATTTCACGGCTAGGCATTTTCGAGGTAATTTAATTTTGCGATTCAAGGAACAAGGTTTCTATTTTAGAATTTTTCCATAGTTTCTCTATTTCCCACCGGAATTTATGCATTTTGCACAAAAGAAATAAGAAGTCCATTGGTTGAACTTCTCTCCTTCATAATATCAGCACCTCAACAATTTTTAGCTACACTTACTTTTATGATCTGCATAGAGTATAAATAAATTTTATTCACTTGTAATTTTTGGGGTTCTTAAAATATCGTAATTTATTTGGCACCATAAGAGAGAAAACTAAGAAGAGTCTTTAGTTTGTGACATGTATCGTTAAGGCACAAGGAAAGCTTGCATGGGTGTAGGTTTTCACGTGCAAATGGAGGAGGAGCAGTATATAAGTATGATAACGAAGCTCTGAAAGCCTACACGCCGATAGTTTTTTTGTCGAGTAAGATTCCCACACACCCTTAGACTTACTACACCACCATCCCCAAGATAGTTCGCAATAATTTTAAAAAGAATTCAAAGACATTATCCTCGCAAGCCCAGCTTGGCCTATTGCTGTCTGCAGGTCACAAACAACTGGACTGACCGATTCTATACTGTTTTCAGAGACTCTTAAAGTAGAACTGTAAAAAGTAGACCAATAAATATAGTTATTTTCGTTTGAATAAAATGAAATTTAAAAATAGTCCGTAACCTTATGCTTGGGACACCCGGTATATTCTTTACAAATGTTTTTTGAAGTTTCCTAAAAAATTTACAAAATTCTTGAATTTTCATAAAAAATTTACAATTTTCTCTGAATTTTCATAAAAAATTTACAATTTTCTTTTAATTTTATAAAAAAGTAGGAAAATTTTTGAATTTTCATGAAAAATTTCCATTACGTTGTTAATTTTTAGTTTTCAGAATCGTATAATTAAGTTTTCATTTTTATTTAAATATAGCAAAAATACGTCAACAAAACTTAAGTCAAACATATGCATATTTTAATTATAGGAATCCTGGTCTTGGTAAATTACATCTCTGTTTGCATATTCTTTCCAAGCGTTGTTGTCACTTATCATTACTTCTGGGAAGATCGTAAGTTAATATGTGAACAGTCTGAGGAAGAAACTTTGCACCCTGGCACACAGTCTCCTAAACCACAAAGAATTTCAATATTAATCAAACCAATTGGAGAGTTTTTCAAATCTATTGTTGATTGGTTTGAGGGGCCATTCGTTGACTATGTTGTGTTACATCCTGTCGTAAGAATGGTCGTATTGGCTACGTTTGTATCTATTAGCATTCTTTTTCTGTCGTTTGCAGTCCAGCTTCGTCCTGATGAAGAGCAGGTAATTTTCATATTTTGTGATTTATGCAGGGATTATTCTAACGCGGTTATGTTACCATTTTGTGGAGTTGTAATGCTTGTGGTGTTGTAAATTCTAATTTGTGATGATGTAGCAATTGGCAGAACGAGAAAGAAAAATAAATCAAAAATAAATAAATCAAAAAGATAAAAAACAAATCAATCAAAAAACAAATCAAGCAAAATTTTGTTTCGATACATATTTTGTTTCGATACATATTTTCGTAGAAATATTGATCCTGTTTCGTACTGGTGTTTTCAGAAGGTTGCACGCGATTAAGTCGTTCCACGTTGCATTAATCTAGGACGGTATAGTACCATGTACCTTCATTTTTAAAACAGAGAGAGTCCAATCTCTACAATCTCTGTTACAGCAAGCAAGTGTTTACGAAACATTTTTAATAAACAATGTGTGGTGTTGTAAATTTCCCTTACAATAATCCTTGAATTTTTGCGTATGATCTTAGTAATAATCGTATAAGTGAAAACACCCTTTATAACTAAATAATAAAAAAGAATCGAAAAATTGTGAAACCGGAGTCCATAAAACAAATACTTTTTTCTTGCCAATTTTTTTGTTGGCACATTGTTTTAACGTTTAATTGTGAAAAACTTTCAGAAAAATTGATAACTTTGGCACACTATTTAGAACTATTTGAGGATTATGAAAACTAGTTACTTACTGATCAGGATTATAATAACATTTTATTTGTTGATCAGAATTATAAAAAGAACTTCTGACCCTGAGAAATCGATGACCAAACAAGAGAAAAGAAATTTTATCAAATAGCAGCCATTCTTATTTCACAAAGCTGTTTCTCAATTTTCTGAACACTATAAAATGTACTTTATGTTTTAAAGTTGTAAAAATCAGGAGTGGTAATTAAAGAGCCTACATCTTTTCGAAGCAAATTTTCAAATTGAAATTATTTACAAAAAAATGCATTCCTTCTTAGGCTACTCTTCATTTCATTTTTCAAATCGTTTCTGAAAATGCTGTCTTCAAAATCAACTCCTTTATTGTCCCCGAAGACGGCGACAAAATGTTTTTTATCTTCATTTTAACTTCATTCCTTCAATAATACGTTATTTAATTTTTATGGGAGGATGACATACTGTTGGTATCACAAATCAAAACAAGCATTTAGTAGGAAAGCATGTTAAAATCAATTTGCGATTACATGAGGCGGGTTGGCTCGGCCAGCCGAATTCACCCGGGTCAGCTTTTCTCATATAATCGCAAACGAGACGAGTTGACAACGGGTTCAAAACCAAAAATGGCCGCGATCCAGC
>JAYJMH010071056.1:0-11116 GCA_036873815.1 Phacellophora camtschatica | reverse complement strand
TATTTTCGGGAGTTTTGTTTTTTGTTGGAAAAAAGATGCAATAATTTGTTTTTTGGGTATTTACCAGCAATTTGTTTTCCCTACTTTTCCTAAAAGGTGTCTGGTTATTTTTTTAGGTTTGAAATGAAAGTTGTGTGGTAAAGTAGAATAATCTAAGAACCTTTTTAGGTTACATACCTTTGTGTCAATTCGGCCCTTAAAGCGTATATTTAGATGTTTCGTTGACTTTCTACCTCTCCAGACCAATATTTTGACGTCATCGCGAGCATGTTTAGATTTTTTTTGGGGGGGGGGGCGTAGAATAAATTTTGCCCGAATTTCGTTGATTTCAAATAATAGCTTGCGATAAATGCGGATTCAGCTTCTTTTATTCAAAGATGCCGGAAGGGGACCTGTCCCTTTGCAGAATTCTTTCATTTTCACATTGTTTTCCCTACTTTTCCGAGTTCTGCCTCATTTGCCCCGATCTGCCTCCGCAATACCCGCTTTATTTCTACTGTATGAAGTTAACTATCAGAATCATTCTATTAGAATCAATAATACCTGGAATTGAAAGTAGCTAATTCATAATGAACAAATTCATCTCCATGAATCTTACGCTAAATACAAGTTACATCTACTGTCTGAATCTTTGTTTTGTAATTTTTTTTGCAATTTTTGTAATTTTGTTTTGTAATTTGTAATGTCATTATTGGAATTTTTACCTCCCCAACACTTTAGCGAAGCCCCTATCTGTGTACCACATCATTTGATTATTTTCTTGTTTTTTTTCTTCAGCTAATCCTGATGTATTGATCAACAAACTTACTGATGACCACGAGTTCATATTTTTAGCTTGTGATGGTATGTTAAATTTATTTGTTCTTCAATTTATTTGTTGGCATCTTCTTCAGGATAATCACAGTTATTTTTAAGTAGTTCTGAAAACGGCCGCTTCACGATTTCCTGTGCGTGGGTAGTGATAACTCTTTCAACACAGTCTATTACGTCACATCAGGGTCTAGACCCTGGTCACATGATGTCACTTTGTTTTTCGGAGTTTTGAACACCCTTGGCTATACATCCTCAAAATGGAAACTAAGGAAAAAGATGGCAAATTAAGCAATTTTTGAGCCAATATTTTGAGGCTTGGGTACTCTCCTTTGCAGAGGTTACATGCGGTTCTTTTGCGATGCAGTCATTTGAAATGTTCATTCTGTGATACATCGAGGATGAGCCCCTTCTCATTCTCTGATACATCGAGGGTAGGTTTGGTTTGAGGTTGGTACCGGGGGTATTTCTCCTTTCTCATCCAGAAATTAAAGCGAGGTTATTTCATTGCCTCTTTCTCAAGGTTTTCAAGATATGGATATTGTTTGGCTTGTTTGGCTATGGACATTGAATAGTTTAAATTCACTACATGAATTTAAAAACGTTATCAAATACAGTAAAAATCCAAACACAAGATCCTAAAAGTTTCACCAAAAATTTGCTGAAAATTGCTGTAATTTCAAAGAAACTAGAAAAAAGATTTAAAAGTCAATGGGAGTTAAAAATTAATACAGGTTCTGCATACGAGTAGACTTTACCCTTTAATTGAGCATTTTAGAATTTTATATGCCCCAAAATTAAGAACCTTCAAAACGAAAGGGACATATATACGGGTTTTTACTGTAATTACAAAATTGGTACTATTTTAAACGTTGATTTGTATATCATCGAAATTAACCATCTCAGAGAAGGGAAAGTGAAGCATTCTGAGCTTGATCTTAATGACATAAATTTGGAAAGCATATTTATTTGAATCATATGTTTTTTCGAAAGCCAAGTTTTGTTTCAGTCGTAGAATATTGTCTCCCTAGGAATCTGGGATGTTATGTCAAACGAAGAAGTTGTTGATTATGTACGAAGTAGGATCGCAAAGAAACAGTCACCTGAACAGGTTAGATCAAGGGTATCAGGACACCATTTCCCTTGTTGTGGTTGCATTTATTGCTTATCTACCTTTGTTGTGATTGAATTTATTGTTGTTTTCTACTTTTTGTCTCTCTTTGCCCTTCAAACAATACCCCCACTTTGTTTGGCCTAAGTGTGTTCGGTTTGATCATTTGAATCCCTTGTTTTCCTGTGAAAAAACCAAGACTCCATACTTGAACAAGGGAGTCACAATTCAAATGATCGAGCAGAGCACATTAAGGCCAAACCAAGGCTTGAAGGCAAAGAGAGACAAAAAGTAGAAAACAACAATACAATAAATTCAATCACAACCAGGTAAATAGTGTCCTAGCACTCTTGCTTGGATATTTTCTCAGAAAGCTTAGAATAAGTTTTATTTGACCTTTTCATTTATCTTTTCAATTTTTTTCTAACCATTTACCATTTCTAACCTGTCTTATTATATCTTCTAACCTGTCTTATTATATCTTCTAGCTTCTCTTATTTTGTTTTTCTTGACCTTTGGGCCAGAAGGGCAGAAACGCTGACGAAACTTGTGAGTGTTTGCGTTGTGTGTAGTCGCCTGGGTGCTAATGTTTAAGCTGCATTTTCTTTGTTGGCCTTGGCAACGAGGATTTTGCAACGATAAAAGTTAAGGTTCAGCACTTGCCAAATTGATTTGAGATCTGAAACAAAAGATTTCACACTTCTAAGTACACTTAATAATACCAAAAGAAACAGAAAGAGAGCTGGACTTTGGATTTTGGTTTAATGTTTTATCCTTAAATTATCCCCAGCATCTTGGCCTAAGTTATTATATTTTTTTCCAAGAAGTAAGACAAGCGAAAGTAAAACTGAAACTATGAGGCATTATATGAAGCAGTACACAAATGACATAATCCTTTCTAAATTACCAGTATGATATCAATAACCCGTGCAAGGTTTCAGAATTGCAAATCTCATCCATCATTGTCTTAAATACATTGTTAATTTGTAGGAACACCTGGTAGAGGACTGTTGCTTCTGGCTTTTTATGTTACTTTAATCATTAACAAGAAATCAGACTGATAATTGGCGACAAAAATATCCAAAATAAGCTCATTAATGTTGACAGAAAAACTATTCTTAGAATGTGGTGAGCCGTGACATAATTATAGTTTAAAGATAAAGTTAAACAGTAGATTTTAATTCCATTTCTTGATTACTTTGCCCGAGCAAGTAGACTAACTAATTGGTAATATTAACTAACTAATTAGTCTACACTAAAAATATCTTTATAATGAGTTATGAAATTGATGATTATCACATCAAAATCAGCTTAAAGAACCTTAAGTGCCATTTTTAACTAACCTCTTAACTAAGATGGCCCAAAATCTAGCAGATTGATTTATTGCCAATCAAATAATAAATCTGTTCGCTAATTGGACAAAATTAAAGCTATTCTTGTAATATTGCTCTCTAAAACCTACTTTATAATATAAAAAACAATATTTGAGGAAAAAGGTCTTTGTCTATTGGTGATTGCATTTCCGGAAGAAATAAATTGTTGATGTTAGATTTCTCAATTTTTTTGCAATGACCAAAAAGCAGCTGCACCAAATATTATGTGGTTTTTTAGGAGTTTTTAATTGAAAATTTTGGTAATTTGCTCCAAAAAGAAAATCTGAGCTATTTTACAATCATCTTCCTTTTCAGCGCAAGTAGTATGGCGTGCAATCACTGATTTTAATGAGTTTTCTAAACCGTTGTGTCTAAAAGTAAAACTTTTAACGAGAGGCCTGCATTTCAATAAAAGTTCTACCTGATTTCAATGTCATTATGGATAAGTTTTTATGTCATTAGGGATAAATTTAATGTGAAATGTTTCCTTTCAAAACTAATTTCTTTCTCCAATGTTTTTCGAACTCATCATTGAATTTAATGCGACATATTTGATTTCAATTTAATGTTTGATTTCAACTGAACTTTACCTCTCTTGTCAATCAGCAGAAAGAATAAATGATAAAAATTAAGGAAATAAAAAGTAAGAGGAAATTTTTTTCATGTGCCAGACACTGGAAAAATCTACCATGACAGAGGCAGCCGAGGGACTTTTTTTAGTTTCCTTGTTTCCTCGTTGGAATCTATTCATGACACAGGTGTATTTTGTGTAAACCGTGACGTCACTTTCGTCTCTTTGTTTCTCTTTGATGTGGTTTGTACACGCGACGTTTCTAAATCATGAAGCGGGAACCGCAAAGTGACGCACAATTTCTTCACTATTCAAAAACTTAGCAGGGACAGCGAAATTTGCTGTTAAATTTGCGTAATCAATGAAAAGGAATTCCAATTCACGAAACGATCTGTGTCAAGGGGAAGGAAGATTTTTAAAATTTGTTTTTTATCAGACTTGCCTCTCAAACCAATACGATTTCCTGTGGATATTTGATACTCAAGAGGAGATTTAAATGAAGTGATACATAAACGGCATAATATAAAACGTAAACCGCACAGAAAAGCAAATGTCTCGACACATTGATTGGAGATTTTATATTGATCTGGAAGATACATTCTTTTTTATAAGAACACACTTTATAAGAACATTAAGGCTCGAATTTTCAAAAAAAAAAAACAAATTAAGATTAATTAAGACTAATTAAGACTAACATCAACACCTCATTTCCAAAAAATTCAACATTTCCAAAAATTCAACACCTCATTGTGAAATTATTTTCGGTGATTGTTACTTATACAAATTATTTAAACTATACAGACATGAAGGATAATAAACACAAATGCTCCCTATGTGTTGTTGAAGCAAAGCAGGAAAACTGGTCACGTTGTCAATTGGGATAAAATTACAGAAGAATCATAAGAACAATTTAAAACATTTCAGCCTCAAGTTTTAGAAAAGTTATATGATTCTTTGATAAAATGTTCTAAATAAAATGAAGGAAGTTGCTGCACTACTGCATGCTATAATACTGCATTTATGTTCGACAACCACCAGATACAGTGGTTCATATAATTTATAAAAGATCTGCCCAAATTTCAGAAAATTCCACCCTGTCTGAAGAGACTTTTTTTTATATAAAAAAGCATTTTTTCATTATAATATTTATATATGTATTTTGCTTGTATAAAAAAACTCTCAATGATTTATCTTCTAAATTATCTCCATAGTAAATCGAACACTTCATAGAAGGAAGTTAATAGACGGACGTTTTTATGCGAATGATCTCTGCTTCATGGAGGTTTTACTGCATTATATCAAAAAGGATCTCATCCACTAAAATATTAGTTTTTAAATTTCAAAAATTTCAAAAATAGGTTACATTTAAAACTTTGCTTTTAGCTTTGTAATAAAGTTTCAATCTTACGTCGAAGGTTTACAGATCCGTGCCGGAAAACAATAGAATGAAAAACAAGTTATAATTAGTTAAAATAGATTTTGGTGTTTGAAATTTTATGTGTCTCAATATGTCAGAATCATTCCTTGTTAATTTGTTGACAATATTCACTGATGGCAGGTCAATATGTTCTACCACTAATTCATGACAGGGAAAGTAATTAAAATAAACCTATCTCGAGGCTGAAGATCAGGATATACCACAATCCTCTCACGTGTTTTGTATTATCCAAATGCACCATGTCTTTAGAATTACAATCGAGATTATCTACCTTTTATGGATTTCCTTCTTCGTTACCACAGCATCCATGATTTTTGCTCCGTATTTATCAACGTACACTCAAAATTGAGGATAAATTGTCAACGGTTTTCAGTTATAAGGCATCGTCTCGAAAAACATTTCCTCGTAGATGGCCTTGCCTACGATAAATTCAGAAAAAATTACTCTCCGTTGCTAAAGCTAATTTATTACCTAAATACATACAGTTTACCGAAATTATGAACAGTAAAGATGTATTCGAGCCTTAACAACTTTTATTATCCAAGCCAGGGACATAAGAAATTACCCTTTCCCGCCCGTGGATTAACACACACCTATGAAAATTGTTATTAAGTTTATTTATTGTTATTTAGTTTATCAAATTTGTACTCCAAGGCCACAAGTTGTTATTATTATTTGACCGTTTTCTTTTTGCGGTGGCCATTTGCATTTACCGCTTCCCAATCTTCCAACCTTCCATCACTTTTATTTTATCCACAACATAAATAGATTGTCTCTGCCCAGTGCCCATTAAAAGATAATGTGTGAATTCACATTGAACAGTAGTTTTGAATTAAAATCCCATTGCTAATACTGATGCTTTGAGGTTGGCACTGAAGCAAGGAAGGTAAATTTTATGCAGTGAAGGACATCAGTAGGGTACGATTTTATTGCAAACAAAAGTCAGTCTGTGGAAAAACTGAGTTGAAGCTGAAATATGGCTGATTTTCATTCGGCGCGCAAAGGACCAATGTTAGCATTGTGTATATAAGCATTAACAAACAGTTTCATTGTTTGACTTGGAGTTGTTGATTTTTTTCACAATTTTTGTTCCCATTTTAGGATCACCTAGAGGGAGGGGCAAGGGGCAGTTGCTCCTAAACATTGTCTTTGTATGGGTCTGTCAAATGTGGAGGGGCAAGGGGCAGTTGCTCCTAAACATTGTCTTTGTATGGGTCTGTCAAATATGAATGCTTGAAAATGACAACAACACAGCTTCATATGATTAAATGAGGCCAAAGATAATGAAATTGCACAACCAAAGTCTCCGTTATTTCTTTCCGCAGGCGAGCCTTGTTTCTTGTTAATTCGTATTGATTTTTCAGTTTTCTATACAAAGTTTGGTCTGAGCGAATCAGATAAGCTTAAACCTAATTAACCTGATACAATTAATAAAATTTTGGTTATTTGACTCATAAAGGATCGTTGTTTATCTTTCTTGAAAATGAAGAGATCCAGCCGAAAACATGTTATTGTGAAATATGATGAAAATTATTTTTAAATGTTTGTAAAGCTTGAATTTAGCAAGCTTGAAATATTTAGCTTTTCCCACAGGGAATTAATTTAATGGTTACACCACCGTCTTTGAAATATTTCAGACCTTTATTTTCTTCTTTTAAGAAAATTTTCAACTTTTTGTGGATTTAAAGATAGAAAGACACCACATTCAAATGGCAGAAACAGACGACCTCATATGTTCAATTCTTTTAAGTCTTCCATATTTGGGCCCGTTCATGCCACCTAATATACACAGAACACGTAATGTACACACAAAACACAGAACTTGTGTTCTTTTTGAGCCAATAAATTGTCTCCTAATTAACCTCAAATTTCCTGTTGCATTTCTTATTTGACCATGTGTCTGGAGATATTTCATGGTCCACAAGTGATAAAGAAATAATTGTAGCAGGATTTTGTGTTATATTGTCCCACAATTTCGGACATAGTTTTAGTAATTTGTTGAAGGGTGGTTCGTTTTATAAAATACGCCAAGTCTTTTATGCCTCACGACTCTTTGTTCCACGGGTATCACATTTTTGGTATTGTTGTTCTGTTTGGGGGTGCGCTTGTTCAACTAAAATAAACCAGTTGCAAAAACTACAAAACCATGCTGCTTGAATCATTACGAACAGCAGCTTGGATACCTCAAGCAGATCACTAATCAAAAGGTTAGGATGGAAAACCGTAGAAGAACTTATAAGAAGTATTGAATCAAAGACTATGGTTTTTAATTCCCTAAATGACATCACTGTGCAATATATGCGAAACATGTTTACTAAAAACTCACACTGCGCACTTCGACAACTACAGAATACTGCAACTGACCTTAAAATACCGATCAGAAAAATCACGAACGGGCAAAAGTGATTTTTATATAGGGGTACAAAATTATGGAAAAAATAATATTTAGATTTTATCGCTTTTGATTTATTTCATTGTAATTATTGATTTTTAGGTATTTAAATGTATATTGTAAACAGATTTCGTAAATGAATTACGCGGCTTTTTTACGCGAAAATATGACATTTTACCTTGTTTGTCAATGAGCCATATGTCCCTTCCCGGGGTGAAAGGGTTAGAGAGTTGACCTGATATTTTTTGCAACATACGGAGCCAACCATAACATGAAGCATGTTGCCTAAAACCCTTGAGTTATTTCCCCGAAGTCGATACTCCGCAGAGTATTTTCCTCCGCAGTTAAATATTTTTATTTTTTACTGATTAACGAAACGAAATAGACTTGGAGCAAGTCTGGCCTTTATACTTGAGGTAATTCACTAACTCACAACTCATTGTATTCCCTCAGATTTGTGAAGAATTACTTAGTCACTGCTTGGCTCCAGATTGTCAAATGGGAGGTCTTGGCTGCGACAACATGACTGCCATCTTAGTCTGTCTACTCAATGGCGGTTCGTACGAAGACTTGGCGAAAAAATGCTCCCGACCAGCTCCTCAAGCTCAAGCAAATGGCCCCAAAAAATTAAACAACGAAGGCGACAAAGATATGGATTTGACTTGAATAGTGTGAGGTAAGGCTTAACTCGATTTCGACAAAGTAACTATCCGCGATTTTATGGAGAATTGTAAATATGCTATTTTTTTTACTTCTCTATTTATCGTCCCAAACAATCGCTTCTTCAAGCTCAACAGCCAACACGTCGCAGGTATATCCTAGGGATCTTACGAAAACGATTCAGAAGATAAGATTGTTCCTTTTCTCGTTAATAGGCCCAGTACATACATAATCGAAATCTGCACTGAATATTTTAGCCTCGAATTCAATTATTTATTTACTTTGAGGAATTACTTTGAAAGCCTCGTTTCAACGCACCCCAAAAAGTTGGCCTAACCAAGCCAAGTTTTCTGGCCTTCTGATAGCGAGTCTTTTTTGCATCAAGCCTCGCTCGTTAGTCCAACGTGCGAGTAAAATTCGTACGCAAAATTCGTATCGCTTGCTTTTCTCCTCTTTGGAATTTTTCGCTTACGAATTGTTTCGCTTACAAATTTTACGCGCTCAACGGACCAAAGTGCTAGACTTAATGCAATTTGACTTGACTGACGTTTGAGCTCAGACGTCCTTGTTTCGCACCCAATCCCCAAAAATTATTTCAGATCCCGTTTTGATTTTTTACGAAAGAAAATGTGTGCGGCTGGAAATTTTTCTAAACATAATGCATTTCGATTTTTGAAGAAATTTTTGGACGCAACATGTCTGTTTATTCCCCCCTAATTTGGGGCGGTTTTATTTTCTGGATCCATTATCATATTTATTTACGCCTTCTTCTACATCTGCATGAGCATTATTCACCAGAAAACTAACCTAGACTAGAGCATGAAACATTCTGTAAAGTGTTTCCTGTAACAGACAAAATTGGAAAATTGTCTTTGGTTTTGATTTTTATGGGGTTTTTGTTTGGTATGGCCTAGTAGACATTTTAAAACAAAATATTAGCTCTAAAAACAATAATACTTTAATATTTTTCAAACTTTTCAAGGCAAGATAATAACAATAAACTAAACCATGAAGTTTTGCTTCCTGTCTTTGTTTTTGTTTTTGTTTTCATTTGACTAAGTGCATCCAAAGGTGTGATATGTTATATTCCCTCACGAATCGTATTATTACCCGCAACCCGAATCTAAGTTTTTCGTTCGAATTGTTGTCTTTTTGGAACAATGAGTTGAAGCTAATACCGAAATACTCCAACCAGCGATGGAAAAGGGCCTAATTACAGCGATAGACTGTAGTCTTGTCCACAAAGAGCCTGCAGTACTGTGCACAATAAAAATAAGATCTAGAAGATAATACCATGGAGGGGGGGAGGTACCTTTCCCATGGTCGGACGGGAGTGTGTTCCGCTGAGATTTTGTAAACCCACCCATCTTTAATGTTCAAATTTTCCAAATCACCCAACAGTAATGCGTTTTAGCTAAAAATCGTAACCATGCTTAGGGATTTACTGCCTTCAGGCCCATCCTTATCGGCGGCACATACCATTACCCATGTATCAGCCCCCCCCCCCCCGATCGGAAGAAAGTAAGTCTTGTTGCAAAATTCTATTTTTAATACACTTTCTTTAAAATATTATCGCTTGTCATCGTACTAGTGTGTAACTAAATTTTTACTTTGAAATGTTAACATTTGGTTTAACTCTGAATAGAGTTACCCTCGTGTTTTGGTATATTTTCAAATTTTCTAATATCTGATAATAACAAAGATTTTATGAATACATGAATCATCTACAGGAATATCTGAACGTTGATTGGTTGCTCTTTTTGTTTATCAAGGCAACAGTCACAACAAGATGCTGATTGGGTCTGGATTTTGCGAAAAAGCCATGACACTGAATTCCATCTTGGGGTTCTTCCAGGGATGTAGTACCACTAAAATAACGAAGGGGGCTCCAATATATAAATAACTAACAAAAATACCAAAAAGTAAAAATCAGTCATTATATGGCATTTACAAGGGGGCTGAGCCCCCTTAGCCCCTTAGCCCTTCTAGCACTACACCCCTGGTTCATCCATAAAGTACGTACACACTAATTTGTACGCAAAAGAACAGCAGAGAAAGGTTACAATAACAATAGATGTACGTTTTCGATTTGCCTCCCCCTCCCCGTAATTCCGTGCGTACGTATTTTATAGATGCCCCCTGGTGGTGTTTCCAATTTAAGTTCATTGTTCATAAGATTTGCACTATTTAGTGTTATTTGAAAATTAACTTGTTCACTCAATGATTTTTTTAAGAGTATAATATTATTTGATCTAGTATGCTGTTCAGTGTGAATTTAACTTTCAAATTCGTTTTGTCGATTCTTTGGAAGAAGTGCTATGAAATTAATGAAAAGGTTTTGTAATTTAATTTTTAAAGCAGATTTTGTTTAGTTTTTTTTAGATTGAGATTCTTTGGCATCATTTGGTATTTGAGTTTTGTGCAGATTCATTTTGTTCGCTCTCCCACTTCTTTCTGGCGCACTCTCCGTCGAAATCTTTTAATTTCTTAAATCTTGTTTGTTTGGGCATGAGAAGTTGGACACTACAGATGTGTTCTACATGGCTCTACATACATTATGGGCCTAAGGAAACGTGAATTTTGGTTTCTTAATAATTACTTTCAATGACACATAATAAAAACTTTTGCCGGTATGTTGCCATGCAATTGTTTATTAACTTAGCAACATATTTCCCACGTTGCTCCGGCGACAGCACTGTGGCAGCTTTTATTAATATTTTATTGAAAGAAGTAGTAATAAACCACAGTATATGGTTGCAAA
>JAYJMH010071045.1:0-11117 GCA_036873815.1 Phacellophora camtschatica | reverse complement strand
GAAATTCAAAGCTCTTGATGTCTGCAAACCTTTCATTTAACATGGCAGATATGTTGTCAATAACTTGAAAATAAATTGAACAGAAGAATTAAGCAATGAGAAGTCGTTGCTACAATCACGATTTGAGACGGCAAATACTGTAGCTGGCACCCACAAACTGCATTCATTTGTTCCAATTTCCAAAAATTGTCTCCAGGTAACATTACAGCAACAGTTCTGATTCAAGAATTGTCTTGGTTGGGAAGAACGAGAAGATAGAGTCTATCCATGAGTATGTGGCAGTAGAATATGAGGGTTAGATATGTCACCAAATTCCCAGCAGAAAGCAGGTATGTTTAGTTCGACAACAGTCACTGGCAAAACATGCAGTGTTTCTTTTACTAAATAAGAAACTGAAGCTGCACTGCAGCTTAAGAAACAGAAGCGACGGCCAGTTAATTTTAAATTGTTAATAATTTTTAACAATAAGTACATGAACATTTCAAATTTTTTACGATTTTCGAAATTACCGCTGACTAGGGTTTTGAGTGTCATTTTGCACACCAAAACAATGTATTGCAGCAATTTATTTAATTTTAACGAATTATCCTGCTTAAAACCTTTCATAAAACAAAAAAACCATGTCTATAAGAGAAATATGTAAATAGAAGTAAATATAAGTAAGTAAATATAAATCAAGGGTCAATTTGGCCTGCCTCAAAGTTAGAAATTTCAAATGGTTATAATTTCAAAACTGCTGCTGACAAAAAGCTAAAAATTTTAAAAATTTGTCTAACTTGATAAGATAAATATTCACAGAGAATTTCTAAACCTAACAGATTGATTCCTTTTTGTGGTTACACTTGACATGGAGTGCACCAAAAGGTGTTCAGCAAGTGTTAAACAATTCAGATTTTGAAGCAATATGATCCTGAACTTGTTTCATAAAGAAGTAACCAGTGCAGTTATGAACATTTTGTTTAAGATGTTTGCAACGCGTAAAATATCTTCCGAACACATCGCAAGTAGCCATGGATTTTAATTTTAATCACCACCATAATCGTCAAAATAAAAAAATACAAATATGAAAGAAACAAGTTTAATTTTGAATTTTATCCATCTAGCAGGAAATTTAAAGAAGATGATGACGTTTGACATTAATACAAAGCTTACCTTGGGAAATTCCAGTTTTCTTTAATATGCCCCTGAAATAAGGTTTTCAAGTTATGTGAAATGTATTTATAAAAAAAACAATTTGACAGTTAATGTATGTATATATGTTATGACCCCGATGCTAAAACCATTAAATAATTTTGTATATTTTTGTCATTAACTTTGAATTTAGTAATTATCTATTGTATAGTAGAGTCGAATTTCATATATAATTATTTCATTGCTCCATTGTTTCATTGTACGACAAGATTCTTTTAGATTCAAAGACAGCTTGAACTGCTCATCTATTTTGATCCCCATTCTCTGTCTAACAACGCAAGCGTATGAGATGATCGAGTCAAGATATAACGATATCGATGGCAAAGATAAATCTTTTTCGATGACGTTGATTTTGCTATTTATTGATATCAATTGGTTCAAATCGTCGTAGCCATAAGTTTCGGAGTTATGTGCACATCTAACTTGTTTCGCTTGAAAAACATGGCATTTTTCTTTAAAAAGTGCTCGTAACATTAAGAAGCGTTTGCTTCAACACATCAAAAGCAGTTAGTTGCTGACCTAGCCAAAAGAACCTAACCAGTTTCATCAACAGTCCTACTCCAGTTTCATCAACAGTCCTACTCCAGTTTAATAAGCCTCTTTGAATTGTGCCAAAATAACAAGAAACAAAAAAGCAACATTGATCGCAACATTCCAATCCGTAGAAAAATGACCAAACCAATAACAAAAATAACGCATAAAACTTTATCAATACTCACAGTAATGCTTCTCGTTGTAAATCATGTGGCATTAAATTTTTGTAACTAAAAAATAAAAGATTAGTGAGTCGTACTAACAAAATGAACAAAAGCAATAGTATTTGAAGTATTACATAATCTAAAGTAAATTCTAAAGTTTTACAGGAATTCAAAATTAGGGCTATTCACAAGAAGGCATTCACTAATAAAATTCACAGAAATCCCAAATATCTTAAGTTAGTGTTGCATGTTATCTTCGCAAATAAATTAAAGTACATTAATCTCTGCGAATTGCAAGTCAAAAGTGCCAAATTTAAATGCCCCTAGATGAAAAAGTGGTCTATTAGACTTAGTAGTCGTCGTAGTTATCACTACTGACAAGCTGATGGACACTAACACTACTCTACACTCTCGATGAAACATATCGAAAATCGGTACGAAATTAGTTGGCTTTGTTTTTAAATTTAGAATGCTGAATTCGGTGATTGTTGGAAGAATTGGTTAAAATGCCAACTATCGGGAGGCTGAAGGAAAACCACCGCTTGTAAAATCGTCAGGTTTACAAAGAATTAAGCTCCATTTTTCGATGGCAACAATGGAACGGTAAGTGAAAATGTTTTTATTTTTGCTCATTTATATGAACACGATTCTTGTTTGTAACAGTGCAGGGAAGTGTGTGCCTTTTTGCCCCAAATTTGGATATATTTGCTTGCAAGATTATGACTGCAGTTACAGCAATAACAACAAATAACGGAAGAACATGATCTTATGGAGCAAGATTACTGATGCATCCTATTTTTATGTAAACATTGGTGAGGTTTCTGAATGAATTATTGGTATGATGTCATGCAGAGAGTTACTAGGACTTGCATTGCGCAACCGTGTACAATAAAAAACAGTCGAAAAGGCCAAAAATCTCTATATCGAAACAATTTCAAACAAAATTTTTCACAGCAAGAATCAAAACATAAAAATAATGGATTGGCGCAATTCCAAAAGATTATAGCGGCACATTCAGCATTGAAAAGCAAATTGCAGATGCGTTGCCAAATTCAAAATGAAAGAATTAAAACAAATCCTTACCTCGTTCCTGAAACGCAAAATGGTATCCTTGCGCCATCGACCAATACTATATTATTTTTAGCATCTGCAAAAAATAAAACAATCCTTTCACGGAAAGAATGATATAATAATTTTGTATACATAGAGCTCCACATAAGTTTCCAACTGAGCACCATATAAGTGCGTTTCCTAAGCTTGTATGATATTTTTAAACTCAAGACCTTATATCCTATTTACAAACGTAAGCATTTGGAGGAGCGTTATGAATAAAAAGGCCTATTTATTTATATACACAAAACTGTATAAAACCAAAAGAGATAAAGGTAACAAATCAAGCATCAAGCTGTCAGTCAAGAAAAGAAAACATGTGTTGATTAATAAAATTAAATAAACAATTAAACTACGCCAGTTTTGACTGACGAAGTCCATAAATTGCAATGAAATTAACATAAAAACAATATAAAAAGCTATTAAATTGCAATGTATCTAACATCAAGCAACATATCAAGCTGATAAATTGCAATGAAAGCAATATTAAACAACAGTCTAAAGCCCACCGCCCACGGCAGATTTTTGTCTTTGAAAGATGAAGATTTTTAAAGTGAACTTGGGGATTCCGGAGGAGTGCACTTTCGTTTGAGCACAATTTATATATTCATTTCAAAACAAAATGATAGCAAATAGACAAAAACTTGCACCTGCGAATCTGATCGAAGAACTGGAAATGCAATCACATACAAGCAAGGCCGTTCCTGCACAAGTTCACCAAAGAATCTTATTTCTTTTCTGTCCATAGAAAATCAAGTCCATCAGCATAAACTGGCTCCATTTTTAGTTTTGACCAAAAGAAAATTTGGCGGGAAATTATTATCACGAGATTATCATGTGATATTAATGCAGTTGCTCATCGGCTGCTCAGTATTCACAAATCTGTCTTTCAAAAGGAATTTGTCTTTGGGATCCGCAAACGAGAGATTTTTATCTTCGTTTTTGAAATACGATCTTCGAAATTAAACATGTTTTTTGACAAGCGCACATTATTAATTATTTTTTTATTGCAGGCAATTCGATCCGTTTGATGTTATCCCTGCTACTCTAATTAAGGGTTTTTGTGATATTTCTATTAAATGTATTTATATATTTATTAATTGCTTTTTTTCCTTTCCTTTTGTATTTTGAAACTGTGTAAATATTTTTAGTTCTGTAGTAGTCTATTTAAAAAAATTGTAAACTTAGAATAGTGGCAAAATGATGCCTACCTACATACCACACGGCCGATTCTTTCGAAGGCAAAAATATGCCGTGTGAGGTGGGCTTAAGCAAGTAAATTGCTCTGGACATAGCAGCGAAGAACATATTAAGCTAGTAAATTTCAATTAAACTAACATCGAACAACAGTCAAAAAAATAAATTAATATTATTTTTGTAGTTGCTCTTGCGTTTTCATAAAATTGTGGTTTCATCGATTTACACGGTAGTGATTTTAAAGAGTCCCGTTTTGGATAAAAATACAGTTGCCTCCATGTAAACGGAAAACAAGAAAGTATTCTAAAAGTTGTGTTTTAATATGAAAACAGATCCGCATAAACGTAGCCAAAAAGCATATGACATGTCTACATTATCATACGATGCATCACAGAAGTACAAACAAAAACGAAAATGTAACAAGCATTAAATCCGTACACAGTAAAATAAAATTTGTTTATAAATAATCAAGTTAAATACCTGAAAATTTGTTAGCTGTTACGCTGAAGCATCTTGAACGAACTGTTTACGGAGAAGAAATATATACATATAACTATAATGGTTTTATATATTTCTAATATACATGGTGTCTCAAAAACATGTTCCCCATTCGTTTGAAAATTTCAGGCAAGCTCTGAAAAAAACCTGATGTATTTTAATACCAATTTTATACAGGTGATGCAAATAAAGTTAACGAGTTCACTGACTTATAACAGAGTGGCCCAAGCAACGACCTACTTCATTTGCAAGACTATTGCTTCAAATGAGCGAAGAAAAAAATCTCAAATTGTACGCAAAACAATGTCTGAAGGGCAAACTGTAGATAAATTTTTTTATTTGTTTTGTTAGTTTTAAGCTGAATTTATCTAAAGCCAACGTTAGTATGTCAAATTCTTAATCAACCATCACAAGAAATTATATTTACTCAATAATCAAGATATTCATCATAACTGCTGTGGAGTCATGTCGAGTGTTTTTATAAGATATCCTCCTTGATCAAGTCAGAGAATGAGCTTTCTTTTTTGTTTTCTTTGTGTCATTACCTTCAAACAGCCATTAAATTTCAGCGGTTCATCATGTTTCCCATTCATGCATCAATCATCTTCAAATGTTAATTTCAAAGCTTCTTGGTCACAAAAATTAACATTCAGCAACACAATGGAAAGACCAACCTCTGGTTTTGAAGTAACCCTAAACCCTAGTTACTATCTGGCATAACTCAGCAGCTATTCAGTTGATTTTGGCAATTAGAGTATCAAATTTAAAGTTGAAGTCTAGTTTATTTAATGTAATCAGAACAATAAATATTAAAGGTAAGGCTCCTCCACAATAGCTTTGCAAACGTGTAGCCTTTTTTCTGGGACACCCGGTATATGTGACGCAGAGAGAATTTAGAAAAGTAAGGAACTGGTCGATTACGCACAAAAAAACTGCCAATTAACCCTGCTCATCTAATGCGCTAAGAACAAAGTAAAAACAGAGGGAATGTTTAGATCCAAACAAGTTGTCAAGTGTTGGAAAATGCCTCAATTGGCAGAACTCTTTTTGAAGATCTATTTACATTCAGAACTTTTTTGCATGGCACATATCAAATTTGGTACGCTTATCTGAAACTTTGGTTCTGCATAGTGTTTAAATAACTTTAAAGTCTTTATTTGAGCCGTGCCATTATTCGTGGTAATGTGTTAATTTGGTAGTTCAAAAAGCGCAATTCTAATTCAACTTATTATCAACTAGTAAGCAACCATACTTATTAGATCTCCGAGTATCATCTTACAAGAAATCAGCATTAACATGTGACTTTTCTAAACTTGATACATAAAAAGTGTATCGTTCGATAATGATTAAAATCAAATATTGTAAGGAAAAAAATAAATTTTTGATGTAGAATATTTTGAGAAAGAGAAAATCATTATTCTAATCCTTTGTGCAGACCAAATTTATATTTTGGTTGTAACACCTGCAAAAATTTGTACTTGTCGCATTTTGCGTAGATAGAAAAAACCGTTACCTTATCAAGCGGTTGTAGTAATGGCAACATTTGCGATTACAATACCCTTATATCCTATTTACACTACGCAAACTAACCCGGGTCGAACCCAAATTAGTTTAACGTGGAGCAAACCCGATTTTGTTTACACTGCAAACATCTAAAATGCAATGCAAATGCAAAACTGGGGCGAACCTGGGTTAACAATGGAGCACATGCGCATGAAATTAAATATACCTACACGTGAAAACAACCAAATGGCTGAAAATAAACTTTTGAGAATGGGGCTTTCCAGAGCCAATTTTATGATAAAAATCATGGCTTGGGCAATGCGTTTTCTTTTGAAAATGAGGTCTACAGCAAGAAGAAAAAGACAAGAAAGACAACAAATTGTTACACAATGACCTATTGAAAGTTATTTTATGCTGAGGTCAAAAAACATTTCATTTTCATTTTAAAATCCTTTATCCAGGTGTACAATTCAGTATAAAATTGCTGGTCTATAATTCGCGCTGCATTAAAAAAAAAATTAATAACAAGATTTATAATTAATTACAATATTAAACTTTAAAAATTAAAATCGCAAATAGCTCTACTTAATAATTGTCAATTAAAAGCTTTCAAATGAGGTTTTAAAATACTGGATTGGGGATAATTTGACCTCAGAATCAAGTTTATTCAATTTGTCAGCTCCACGGTATAAAAATTACATTTAATCATATTTTGTTCTCATCATTGGTAAACAAGATTGCTTTTTGTGTTTCGTAAAACCCGGCCAGGTTTTCCGCAGTCCTGTTTTGCAGTTTTTGCAACATACCTTTTTTGGTTAGCCCACAAGTTCCCCAAAACTGAGCAGCAGTAGTTGAAGTGGGGCTCTACGATACCTCTGTACATATTAATTATAGTTTCTTCTTGCACACTTTGCTTTGAATATTTCAAAACACCCAATGCTCTGGAAATTTTTTTTGGAATGTTGTTACCTGACTTTGCCATATCCGTCTATTGTCAATTATAACACCAAGATTTAGTTTCATCAACTTAGCAACATCATTCCCATTTATTTGAAATGAAGGGACAGTGTCATGTAACTGTCTACTAAACTGCTCAAGTTTTTGTGAAGACCCAATAATCATGGCCTGTGATTTGACAATGTTCAAGGAATATTTCTCAAGACCGGCCAGTTCTGCGTTGACAACAACTTATGCATTGACAACAACGTTGACAAAAACGTAAACCATATTTTCACAAACCTGATCTTAGAATTTGGAAAACCTTGCCAATTAGTTAGGAGTAGAGCAATATAGAAAGAGCCAAAAATGACAACTGATAGGATCGTGTTGTGGAAACGAGTTTTGATGATAACGATTGGGAATAGAAGTTTAGAAGAGGAAAAAGAGCATTTAATAACACATAGCTGTTACAAAGCAGTCATTTGGGAATTTGGATTGTCCGAATTCTCAAGATTAACAAAGAACAATATGGACAATGTCGACATCAAAGCAATTGCTAATGAACTCGCTGAGAGAAATGAAACAAGAATGGACTACTTTGGTAAATAAATGCAGACATGAAGTGAAGTTTTCCAAGAGGAAGAAGATATACTGACGTTCTTCAGATTTCAGTATTCCAAACAGAAGATATTCTGAAGACCCTAGTTTCAAATGATTATTTGGTTATTTATTTATCTATCATTTTCAAGTTGGATTTTGTCTCATGTACTCTTATTAGCACAGAATGAGAATGTATGGATCAGGGAAGACAGGCCAAAAGCAACTTCACAATAAGCAATATGCGATTCGGAGTGAGAACATGTGGAGAAACAGCCAAAATATTTCGTAACAGAGCATGATTAATATTCATTGAAACCTTTTTGGTAGAGTTAAAATTTCCAAAAAAACTAAAGTTCAAAGAATAAATGGCCATCATGACCGCTTTTTAGTTAACTGCTGTGTTGTTTTTTTCATTCTTGCTGTCCTCATGTTTGACTGATCAAAATGAGGTTTCTTGCATAATTTAGCTCCAGTACAAGGCTTCTGGAAGAATTTTAATTAAACCTTGTTGATAAGTTGCATAATTTTTGAAACAAAAACTTTGCCAGACATGTGCAAGGTCTTAGTCGCTTTCAGAGGAATATAATAGCGAGGTTTTTCATTGGCTTTCAGAGGAAAATAATATCAAAAGGGTTTAGAAAACAACTGATTAGATAACTTATTTTAGCATTATTAGTAGCTTTTTTATTACTGCACAAGGGGATTTTGCATGTGTTGGTAGAGATTAATTTTTACGAAGTTGGTGCTCGCAGTGTGCTCGATGAGCGTTGTGCCACTCAGCTGCAAAACTTGTGCGCTTTATTTGTTGACAATAAATTTAAAATAATGTTGAAAACCTTTAAAAGAGCATTAAAAACCCATGAAAAACATTATTTATAGTCTAAACAATTTTTCAGAGTTTTTCTTATTGATATCTTTCCTCAATTACGTGTTTATTGGATCGCCAAGAATCTTTATGGCAGTTTAAATTTTTTTAAATTCTGTTGACATATCCAAAATATCAGAATGGGAAGTTTATTTTTTTTGCAAAGAATGTAGAGATGTTTTAACCCTGTACAGGCTTGACCATAAAAAGTTTGGAAGGTAAGTGGTGAATCACGTGTGTATTGTAGTTGAGGAGTGTGATAAATGTTTGTTTAAAAAGCTTTGTTTTATGAGAAACCACACAACAGTACCACCACCTATGTAACAAAGTATTGTTAAGTACCTTATATTCATGTAGATAACCAAACAGAACCATTAGAGTTTTAATTCAAGCTATTAGTAAATTATACAGATTAATTACGGATTAAAAAGGCAACAAAACAGCAACACAAATTAAATTTAGCCAAATTAAATTTAGTTCTGTTCAAAGAGTCTGGGTCCTGCTCAATATTTGCATTTTATCGCAGAAATAGCGCGGGAATAATGCGATGATCGCCGATGCCTAGTTTTTATAAAAAATATGTCTTAAGACGGTGATGATCACATGTGAGCTCTGAATTAAAAATTTTTTTAAGACAACCTGTTTTCGCCGATGAATTGCGATTAATGAAAACCAGGCTTTAAAAGGAAAATGAGATGAATTAATAAATATTTCAGTGCACTGTCAATAGGGTTAATAATAATGACTGTTATTCCTTTTTATTAGCATTAAGTCTTCAATCGTTTAATGGCGCATGGCCTCATAGCCTCTATCATATAAATATCTCTTGTTTGTTCAAAAACGTGTGCATTCTTGTCGGCTCATTACAGTGACTTCTTTTGGCCTGATTTGTAAAGTCTGATTTTGTTAAAAAGGATTTGCAAAGGAGCCAATTATAGAGAAGAGGTTGTAATGATCTTCAAAGTGCTAATGATGAATACATGAAATTAAAAGCAATCCAAACAGAAGAATAATAATCATGACAGAATTTTTCAGGTGTGTGGTCAATCACGCTTCTTGGCCCACTGAGAGCGTGTGGCCTGCTGTAGATTCACATTTGTTCAGAATTTTATGTAGAATCCACTTGTGTTTTCCTTTTTTCAATATCTTTTACAAAACAAAATTAATTGAGCAATTAATGCAGTGAGGTATGGAAATGGCCTAAATTGACTTGACTTGCCACCGTGTTGTGACAACAGTGTGGATGGCATTTGAAAAGCTAATTATTTCCCTAACGAAGCTTCTTTGTTATTTATTCTGTAAGCTTCTTTGTTATTTATTCTGTAAGCTTCTTTGTTATTTATTCTATAATATCAAAATAGCCCAGTAGTACAATTTTTCCAAAGATGTACAATGTTATTTTGAAGTGCGTATTATTTAAGCCACCCAGTGCAACACCCTCTGGTGGGTGCAGAGGTATTAAAGGAGCACATATTTTTCAGCCAAGAAAATATCATGCGCACGCTTAACAGTCTGGTACTTCATGCACATTTCATTCATTTATGAGAGGTTTCAAGCTATTTTGCAAGGATTCCAGTCCAATTAAACATTATAGTCTATTTTAATAAAATAAAATGTCTATAAAAATATTAAAGATTTTACACCAAAGTACACCAGTAATGACAAAAATAATGGAAAGTACGCTATCGTATAAATCTTTGATAAGGGGCCACACACAATTCGATTTCCTCACACAAAACGTCATAATGACGTTTTCAGAATTCAAAGATTGACGACTCAGCTTTGGTGGTCACTTTTTCCTATTTGTTTAGGCCTTTTTAACATGTGTGAAATTTTCTTAAAATTTATATTTTGAAATTTTTAAAATGTCAAGTGCTAGAATACCCCAACCAAAACGTCAATATGACGAAATGCGTGACGAAATCGAATTGTGTGCCGCCCCTAAACTGTCCGCTTAAAGGTCCTCGATTCCAGAGAGGGTCAGGTGGTTAAACAAAACTGAACATCATTCTGAATCTGAGCACTGTGTGATGGTGCCATGTGCGAGGAGTGTTGTATGAGCCAAAAAAGGTTATTTGATCAAATATTTAACTCACCTAGCGCTTGCTTAGCCCTTGTACTTTTGAAAATGGTTGACAATACCTTCACAGATGCCATTTTCACTCATACAGACACAGCCTTCCAGTTCTATTCTGTCTACTCTTGACTACTCTTGTCGGTCAAAGACTGGACTTTGATCATGATTGCACACTCCCCCTAAAGGGCATGGTACACAAACCGGACCCAAGGACCATGAGACCATGGAGAATGCACGAGTTCATCCGAAAGTACTGAATATAAAAAGGACTTATTATACAGGATTACAAAGGAGTATTCATCATATGAACCTTGTATTTTAAAGGGCTTATGCATCGAAATTTTCCATTATAATTTTTTTTGATTTCTTCAAAATATAACCTTTCCTGAGAAGTTTGATACCAAAATTGGCACTCTATTGCCACCGAAAAGGTGTGAAA
>JAYJMH010071034.1:0-11118 GCA_036873815.1 Phacellophora camtschatica | reverse complement strand
TGTAACATTTAATTATGAATATTAACGATAATAATGAGCGACGTTTCGATGTCATCTTACCATCATTTTCAAGCTAAATGAAATAAAAGACGTTGTTTGTATATATAGAAAATAAGCGATAGAGAGATTTTTTATCATGTGGTGAGAATTTTGGCGGTTCAGATGGTTGGCGACAAAAAGACTAAGTGAACAATTTGGCGGTGATGGAATTTGACTGCTTCAATTTTGGCTTCAAATTTTAAATGAACAACATTTCGTAGATTAGACAATCTGTTTTCCCTCGACATTTGCACAATATTTTGAATTGCTTGTGCACATTCTCGGGCTGCATTCCATGCTGTTCTTTAATGTGGCAACCGATGGCCGACGCTCTGTGTTCCTCAATCCTTTGGTGTAAGTGTCGGCATATATAACCGACATAATCTGCATCGCACAGATTACACTTAAAATACTACACAACGGATTGTTGGTTCACAATGAGGGGCTTTGGTTCCCGAGATTTTACGTATTCGCCGATTTTTCTGCTGGTGAAAACAGGCAGAACGTCTTTCCTGATCTTATTACTGAGATCATACAATTGCTTTTTCACAGCCTGAGCAGATGTTTGATCTTTAAAAAGGAGAATTATTCTTAAGGGAATTTCCTTCTCCTTTTTCTCGTCTAAATTCACCAAATTCAAGTCACGTGACCAATCTCTTGATAAAACATCTTTTGATTTTTGTAACATATTTATGTCATGAAAATTCTTGCTAGAAGAATACTAAAGGTTCCAAAGGGTTTCGTTGTATTAATAAGTTGCCGTATTAAACCACAGCACAATAACAAAAGTGTAATTCCCTTCACAAAGCCTTTTCGAGTCATCAAGCTACTGACAGTACAACATGTACATTTTCAAAATCTATTGGTTCAGATGTCATGTTCAAAATTGTAAAATATCAACAAACTCACATTTCCACGATTTTGTCCTGTAAGAGGAGAACCTACAAAACTATTGTTTGTAGCTATTGAGCGAGTAGATGATCCTTTAGTTTGTGTACTCTCGCCCTCCTTTTCCGATGCAGCATTCTTCTCTGGTGTAGCATTTTCTGATCCAGCATTATTATCCTTTCCATCCTCATTATCTGATTCAGCATTGTCATTTCCTTTACTTTCCTTTTCAACTCCAGCTGTCTTGCTTTCACCTTCATCTCCCTTGCTTTCATCTTCCGATGTAGCACTATCCTCTTCTTCATCTTTGCCGTCATCTTCTGATGCGGAACTTTCCTCCTGTTCTACATCTTTGTTGTCATCTTCTGATGCAGAACTTTCCTCCTGTTCTCCATCTTTGTTGTCATCTTCCGATGCAGAGTCGCTATCTGCACCGTCGTCATTAACAAACTCGCTTTCACCGTCAGCATCTGCATCATCTGATTTTTCTTCGGCGGTATCATCCTTATTTTCATCTTCAAAAATAAAAATAAAATTATTTACTAGTTATATTGACAAAAAAAGATGTTGATCCTCAAAATCGTCACCAAAGTCCGCCATTCCACTCCAAAAAGCAGCACTGCATAATTTATTCCAAATGTTTCGTCAAGAAGAAAAAAATTATTTAACGCCTGATAATTAAATTTACTCATAGTTCCTACCATCATCGTCAGCAGAATCATCATCTTCGAATTCTGCTTGATCGTCTTCCTGACCTTGACCGTCCGTAGAGTCATCTCCTGTATTATCCACGTCATCGATAAGTTTATTGATGTCTTCGCTGTTGTCGTCGTCTTCTTGATAATCGTTGATGCTGCTGAGATCACTCGTAACCTAATAAAAGTCACAAATCGTTAGTTTAAATAAATGAACGTTAATTACGCAGATCGTAAGTTTAAATAAATGTTGTGAGAGGAATATTGGAACTAATTCTATCCTTGATTTGGCAAAAGATTTCTCAAAATGGTACGAAATTTCTCAAAATCTTACATCCACCCCACCCACCACCCGGCAAGGAAACCAAACAACCACTGATGCTCCGTATATTCGTCTTAGTCTTTTAAAACTAGGTACTGAACATCTAAGAATAAAATGCATTTCATCCCATGTTTCATTACTTGCACATAGCACACAAGTTCTCTTGTTTCTATCAATTGATTTCATTCTTCGTAATTTAGTCGGCAGCGCATCTCTAAAAATATTATGTTTTATCTGTATGGGGCTGGCTTCACTCATCAATGAAACATAAATCATGAAATTAAGAGAACCTTTACTTTACCTGTTTATCATCAGACTCAGTGAAGGTCGAAGGATTGTCGTCATCGTCTCCCTCGGAATCGGCGGCTGAATCTTCATCAGCATCGTAGTCATCATATGACTGAACGCCGTCTTCATCATCGTCATCACCATCAAACGACATCGCTTCTTCGCCCGACTGTTGCGTTTCGCCGCCAGTCAGATCTTCGATATCGTTATCATCTTCAAGACTTGTGCTTTCGATTTCATCATCGTCATAATCGGCCTCCTCTTTTTCTAAGGCTAACTCTGATTGATCTTCTTCGAGAACATCTTGTGTATCTCCCTGATCGCTATCGGTGAATTCGCTATTCGCAAAGTCTATCATAGCTTTTTTAACCGGTCTCACATCCGTGCTGTTTTTTGCGATAAAATGCACGGGTACATCTTTCTGAACAATAAGATTTAAGTTGACAACTCCATCTTTGCTGTCGTCAGCAAGACAGGTCGTTGCCAAAAAAGCAAGGAATATTATCGCTTGCCTTGGACCCATCCTGAAATAATAATGAAAATAGTTTATCTTAAAACAATATTGATTAATTATAACTATTAAGAAAATAAGGAATTAAGGGTCGTAAATATATGTGGTATTATAATGCTACATATTTTCTACCCTTACTTATGGCAGCAACAGTTAGGCAATATCATGAACAATGGAAAAGAGGTTACATTCATTGGAGATGGAAATGTGGTTTTACATGAGGGAAAAATCACTGCCAAAAAGTGGACGAGATTTCCCGGGATTTTCGATTTTCCAGGGATTTCCAGCAGATTTTTTTGGGATTTTCAGATTTCCAGGAGTGAATTGTCCCTCCTTGGTTTTATAGGAGAATGCTCTGAATGCTCACGACAGATCCCACATCCAATGAGAAAATGTTAGCAAAAGCAGGAACTGAAAGAAAGCTGGTTAGGATCACCATGAAAAGGAACTTTAAGGTATGTTGAAAGGTCATGTTATTTCATCTAAAGTCTCAACCATTAGATGGAAATAAGCGAGACTGGAATCTTAAGATCAACAAAAGACGAGACAAGTCCCTGGCAATTAACGGTAAAAACAAGAAATGAAATTGCAAATATATAAATGTCATGTCGCACAAGATACGGGATCAACTAAAAAGTTTAGCATTCAACGTTAGTAGAAAACAATTTAATAAATTTTCATTCATAGAAATACAAGTATTTTAGAATGGTTTCGAACTCTATGAGTAAGATCACAGAGGAAAAATTTCGAGTACTGAAAATAAAATTAACCAACTGAAAAGAAAATAAAAAACAGAGAAAAAATTAAAGTTGATAAAAATGGATGGCGCATTTGCAATAGATTATATACGTGGCAGACTAAATTTCAAAGTATAACCCTTAGAACAACACAACAAAACACACACACAAATTTGTAGTATTATTTGATAAATGTGATTGAAGTTTGCAAAAAAGGTGCCCCCAAACACTTTTCGATTCATTATTTAAACATTTTAGACCCCAGAATCAGGAACCTTTGCTTGGCTGTAAAAAACAAAGGTTCATATTTGTGGGATTTTACTCATAGTAGCAGGCACAAGGATTACCAAAGCAATAAAACAACAAAGGATGCAGTGAACAAATTAGGTAATGTATTGTAATTTTACAGGTAGCACAATGATTGCAGACAATACTCTATTCAAAAAGGCACTTCACCAGTAATAATCTTGAGTGCCTCTTTCAGATAACTTCATCCCAATTGAGATCAGCCTTCCATTCACAGACCAGACGGTGTAAACCCATTTATTGTAATAATAAATAAGGCTTCAACAATGACAAAAAACTGAATTTAAGTGTGAAGATTTTCAAAAATCTCTTCCCATTTATATAAAAATATAGGGTATAAAGTATTAAGCCATTGATAAGCAGCTCTGGTAACAAAAGCTTGTATCAATAGACATAAAGGAGGTATAGATCCAGAACGAGTACGAGCACAAGGTTGGAAAAGGCACTCAAAAAGACATTTTCCATGTTTTAGCTTACTGCTCGTTACTTTTTACTTTTATCAGTTCCATTACCCCTTCCTTTCTAATTCCTCTTATTAAATTAATTATTATATATTTCTCTCTTATTATTATTTCTCATAATATTTCCTTTTTCTCCTTATCAATACTCATTCTTATCACTTCTTCTTACTATTTCTGAGATACAACAACAACAAAATCGGGAAACATATAAAACCTTCTTACCTTCTTTACCTTCTTTAAAACATTAAAACGAAATCCGAAATGAGAGCCAACGAAATTTGCATAGATCACTATATCATGATACCGTCTTATTGACAACAAAATACTTTATTTACACAAATATTTTTGATCAATATAGTAAATGTACCAGCAAAACTTTAGATCAAAGTCTCTACAGTACCTGTTTGACTTGATGATCGTCTCAATCATTGATCAAAAAAGGCTTTTCGCTGATGGATAATTTGCTGATATCATCTATTTATTTGTTTCGTTAAAAAACAAACTTTCAAGACATAAACAATTGATTATCGTCTAAATTCTAGAATAGTTTCTAGTGAATGATATTAGGGCCTAAATTATGGAACTATCTATCCACGGGCCTTAAGTCCACAAGAAATAAGAACACTTTTAAGCACAATATCAAAAGTGTTTTTATGTTGAATATACAGAAAAGGGAAAATGATGCTTCCATTTATCACTTATAATAGGTTTATTGTTTTTCTAAAACATAAATGAACATTTTCCTTTTCCAAAGAAAAACAGTTTTTTCTTTCATCACAAAACCTCCAAGGGGACCATTATGGAATCAAAGTCTTTCGATCTTTTAATGCTATCCTTGCCACTCTAGTTTAGGGGTACGTGGTTTTGTAATAAATTTAGATGTAACTTTAACTATTGTAATTAAATCATACATGCCTGTAATATTTTATCCTTTTTTTGTATTTGTTTTTAGAAAATATATTGTAAATTTTAATTTACTGGCATAAAGATACATACGTACATACACACATACTCATGCCTTAAACCTTGGAGTTGTTACAAAACCTTGATAAATAGAAGAATAATAATAAAATTTTAAGGGAAGAAGTGGATTAAACGAATTTATTGTCAGACATTTGCTCAGTACTTCCCATGTTTGTTGGTCCTATGATGGAGCCACAAGACAACCTCGCTCCCAAAATTATTTCAAAAAGATATACGCCTGGCATCTAGACTTACTATTATCGTCAAAGTTATTGCTATTACATACGATTTATATATAATTCCAATCAGAAACATTGGCTGACCTTGTTTTCAAAAAAGGCGCTCTCAAAAAAGTCTAAATTGCGGACTAAACTGGTCTGTGAAATGCGAATATCGAGAAAATAATCCAATCAGAGACGAGAACATTGACATGTGACCACAAGGCAGCAGTGTGATTGGAGCCACAAGAAGTTGTCATCAGACCTACATTGTTCTATTGTTCTCATTTAGTTTAATGGCTCTAACAAAAAATAGAATCTTCGTCATCATTCAACTTCTAGAAATAGACTCCTAGAAAGTTAAAAAAAAGTTGAGTAGTGATGCTAACTATGCTAATTCATTCCAGGATCTCGAGCTGGAATTTCGCCATTCAAATTGACTATAATGCGGCGTTTTGACAATTGGAATATAGATTTGATTGAGTTTGGCGCTAATTCTATTTTTAAGTTTGAGCAAATAATCACCTTTTCTAATGAATTCGTAACTTCTATACAGTAGTCTAACAAAAGCTGTCTATTTATACCATGATATCCTCCTTTTTATACTATTAATTTGTTTTCATTCAGATTAGTTTGAAAATGATGTTAGGATGACATCCAAACGTCGCTTAACTATGAACTTATTATCGCTAAGTTTCATTTTAAAATGCAATGAGAAAATATTCTTATTCGTAACATTCCCTTTGATTGCCATAACATAATTTCTTAACATTTTCTACGTTGTTTGGATAAAAACCTTTAGCACTTTAGCAAACACAGTGCGTGCTTGTTAATATATAAAAGCTAAATTAGACTTTGAGAAAAAGGAACATACAAAATAATAATAAATTGGATTGCTGGTTATTTCACGATGACGGAAAAAACATAAAAATGTTTTTAAAGGTGCCTGGTATTAAGGATTCTATTGTTCAAAAACAAACTCATCTGATCCTTGAGGTTTTAAGCGCAAAAACAAACAAAAAATGATTAACAAGAAAACAACAAGAAAGGCGGAGCTGTCTCGTTAGATGTTTTCAAACCTTTAGTAAAATATAGACACTTTGTATACAATTAAAAGCCAGCATAAAATATACGTAGACACTGGTATATGAGGACATACAGTTTTTGGTAACCAGCCTGGAAAAGGTTCTTATTTAATTAACACCCTTAGAAAACATAGCCAGGGCGAGTTGACTAAAAAACTACAAAAATAAGAAACTTGTAAGATATAGAAATTTTTCCATTAACGTTTATTCTTTTGAAGATGTTTGGGTTCTTTTACGCGGTTATTTGTAGGTTCTTTTACGCGGACGAATGACGAATTCTGGATGATAAAACCTTTTTCATACTTATAGTGCTGTAAACATATTGCAAAGATCGAATTAAAAGTAAGTTTTATCTTTAAAACAATAAAAGTTTGTAAATACTGTGAAATGTTTGTTTATTTTACGTGAGAATGGTCTTCAAATGTAAATACAATTTTGAAAGAAAATAAACTTGATAAAACAAACGAAGATTTGAACATTTTTAAAAGATCACCAACGGCTTACAAAAGATTGTAATTTACTTATTAACATTGACGTAAAATTGTAAATATTGTGCATACAAAGTAGAACTTTAAACAAATAAAAATACATGAATAACATTAAAACAAATAAGTTTTTGTTACCTGTCAATTTATTACTGCATACTGCTGATAAGTTTACAAACTACCACGAGGTTGTGAAACTGTTTGCCAAGCTAGCGAACAAACAAACATGGAAATTGGCGGGATACAGGTAAGGTTATAAGGTGATGATACGGCGGGGAGATTGATTGATGGTCAGCTGAGCAAATCAGATTTTAAACAGGTGCCCGAGAATGCACTCAGTCGTAAAGAAATGCTACCCGAATGAACGCTTCCCGCGGGAATTTTGCACGTCTCGGGATGATATATAAAGAGCAAACAACAATGAATGAAGAAGACTTTGTAAAACAAATATTTGCGGTTTCGAAACAGTTTGCGGTTTGAAAGAATTGATTTCACACCTCCGAGTAAATTCAATCAAATCGAAAATAAATAGACAAAGGGAAACTTTACGGGTTTGCTTATCGTGAATATCTTAGCTGCGTTGAAAGTTGAAATCTATTCTTTACTTTATTTGTCATGTTCAAAACTGAATCTTTTAACACATTAGTTACATTTTTCTGTCGGCTACAAGTACATTAGTTGAATAGCAATTAAAATTTGTTTTAATTCCTTCAGTTAAAAATTTAAAAAAATCATTAGTAAGCTAAAAATCATTAAAGGAAAATTAATAGGAAACGCTTAATATAGCAGAAGAATTTCAAAACGGATATTTATTGAACTTTAACTTGGAGAAAAGTGAAATTTTCCATTAGAAGTTAAATTAAGGAAAATTTGAAATCTAAGAAAGAAAAGAGAACAACATCTTTAGAATTGGAACAAAGTTAACACTGTACCTTTACGGACTTGTACAGCTTTCTAACAACATCTGGAAAATAAATATTGCACAAAATTAGTCTTTATAAGTTGATATGAAATATCCTAATGAAACATTACTTCACTTAAAGTAAAATAAAAACTATTGAAAGTAAAATACATAGCTTCTTTGATAAATGGAAAATTTTCTTTCACGCTTTAAAATCTCGTAATTTTGTAAATCGTCACCGCGCAAATTTTCAAATATTAAAACGAAAAGCTGACAAAAACACTAGAAAAGATCTGTAAAATGATATGGAAAAGCCTGTGTGAAGCAAACGTAAATATTGTTCCGTTTATCTAGGTTCTGCAGCTAAGGTTTCGTCTAGCTAGGTTATGTGGCTAAATTATATAAGTTTAAAATCTGAACAAAATTGCGCGGTTTAACGAGACTTCCCGCGAGATACGCAAGACCAGCATTTGTACATTATTTACGATAAATAACCATGTAACTGTAAAGCGTTTCACGCACGCATTCATGTGCAGTGGTCAAACGTCGGTGATCAAAGCACAAGAATAGACAACTTGATCGTGTATGAATACGTCACCAAACAGACAGTGACTTGTTTGTTCTATGAACTCAAATCATACGGCCAGTCAAACACTAAATTTACCATCTATCGATACACCAGCTTTCTGGCGTTTGATATGATTCAATTAGCTGGAAAGAATATTAAGGGGGAGGGTCCGATCACAAATATCATGTTGCTTGCTCCTTGATTTCATTTCAAGCGCGTTGTTGTTGTTGTTGCATTCATTTGTGTACAATATGAGATAGAATGGAAACGATACCGAAATAAATTATGATTACTCTATGGTTCGCAATGAAGGGAAAAAATTGCGTCCCAAAATTTGCTGATGATAAAAGTAACAGCAGATTTTTTTTAGAAAATATGAATTTTTAAGCGTATGTAATTAAAAAGTTAATAAAATAATTAACTTTGAAAATATTCAAAATCATAGTGAATTATGAATCTCGAATTTGATCAAAAATTTGCTTGAATAGTCAGTCTTTTTCAAAATTATTCAAAGCAAAACTTCAGCTCAAAACACGTGTGATTTTACAAACAGCCCACTGTACATTACCAATAAAACCACCGGCAAGCTCAGAATCAAAATGTCTCAGACTTCAAGGTCAGTGATTTGGGTGCTCAACAGACAATAAACAAGCGAAAAACCATTGAATAATTATTTTGGTTAAAAATAGAACTAGATCTCTAAAAATTCAAAACCTGGTTTGGTTACTACTCATTAGTAGTTTTTAACTTTACGGAAACATTTTTGGCAATTTCGTAATTTTATGGAAACTTAACTCAAAGTATAAAATTTAAAATTTAAAACTAAAATCCAAATTATACACGAAAAAACGATAACTTTGATCCAGCCTCATTTCCAATTCACAGTCGAGGGCACTCAAATTCTAGAAAATTTCAAAAAATTTTAACTATTTATTTCTATCTTCATTTTTTATTTTGCATAATTACAATAGGATTAGGATTGCTGAAAAACTGAAACAATTCAAGTACAAATTTATGTTGCACATATTAACATAAAAACTCCTTTTTTTATTCAAATTAAGATGCCTCATTCAAAGTCTACGAATGTTAGAATTTTTCTAAAAATACATGACTGCTTTAACCAAATAGAATATTTGTTAATGCATGCCTTTTTTAATATATGATTTTTTTTTATTCAAGAAAAAAATTAGTTAGGAGATTATTCAAATAATAAATACCCAAAATGTTATTTGGGGGGAAAACAAATTGAGAACTAAGTCGATTTATTTCAAAACACTTGGCGGATATTTTGAAGCGTTTGAATGATGAGTCTACAGTTGACCATTTAGGCAAATTCGTTCCCAGGGCTATTTCATCGACAAGAAACACTCCTGGCACCTACCTAAATTTTTTTGGCGAGTTTATGTTAATTTTTTTAATTTATGCAAGATCAACTGAATTTTCATTATTCGAATCCCATTTTCGTTATTCGTTTTCGTTACTCAAACTCCGCTTTGTTGTTTCGAATCCCTTACGATTCAGTCGAATGTTGACTTGAGATAATATTGTTGCGAAAAAGCCAGCGAAAACGCAGAAAAACAAGAATTTTGTAAAATAAAAAATTGCAGTTTCAAACATGACAATGCGATTGATAGCTTTGAAGAATAGAATTAACACCTTCAACGCAGCCAAGCAAATCATAACAAACAAAATCATAAAGTTTTGATTTGTTTATTTTGGATTGGTCGAGTGCACTCAGATTGGGAAATCTATTCTTTCAAATCGCAAATCGCATTGTCATGTTTGAAACCGAAGTCACTCGTTTCACGAAATTCCCCCTTGTTTTGACCATGAGGTTGGCATTTCGGAAAACATAAAGATCAGGTATAATAGGCATAGTGCCTATTACACCACTCCCTACAATTTCTTAAACGCTGCCAATGGCTCGACAAAGCCTTCACGGCATATTTCTTTTGAGAAATTAACTGTGGAGCATTTTTCATTACGATCATAATCCGAATACATATTCCATTGCTTTTGAGACGAGTGAATTGTTCCTTTGAGGAGTTCCTTTTCCTTCTTGCGTAACCTGAAAAAAAGCAACAAATAGTTTCAATAAATAACTTTAAATTTCATCGGTTTATGGTTTTATTTAATCAAAGTCTTTCATTCATTAAATATCCATACTGTTAATATACGGATACTCAAAGTCTTTCATTAAATAGCCATACTGTTAAAGCTCGAACTCTCTTAACTTAACATTAGAGAAATTTGTATTAAAAAAACTCCTCAAGGCAATTCTGCACAAATAAATTCTTTGTAACCTTGCTTTCATTGTGCACAATGTCAGCTCCTCTTCATAAATTAGGCTTTCTCGCTTTTGCTATGATTAATTATTCTCGGAATCGTCAGCTTGTTTTTTCGAATGACAATGAAGAATAATATATTATTGCATATTTGAAAAAATAACTTATTGGAGCCTGATGGGAACAAAACTTTCATAAGGTTATCATTTAAATTTAAATTTCCCAAGGTATTTGTGCTTGTGCTTGTCTTGGGTCTACACATTCCTATTCTATTTTCTACAGTTCCTACAGTTACTTAACATTTCTGAATGGATGAGAGTAAATAAGCTAAGTCCTAACCCCTCAAAAACAGAGTACTTGATTATA
>JAYJMH010071023.1:0-11118 GCA_036873815.1 Phacellophora camtschatica | reverse complement strand
TAAGAAGTATAATTGCCCTTTGATTGCTCAATTAATGTTATCCTTAAGGCTAACTAATTTATTACCCAACCCAGAAAAAATTTTTGCATATGTGAGAACGTTTTTGAAAAATTTTTGTAGTTCTCCCATATCTACCTAAAAAGCAAAAAGGTTTCACTTTGCAACTTCAGATTTCTGAGAAAAAATATTTTTGTTTTTTTGGAAAATTTTATTAAGAAACTGTCTGAGAACTTTTTTTAAATTAAATAACCAAATACATACAAAATTCCTTCTAGAATGGGCGTTACCTCATCCTTTTATCCAAAAGGGGCGTTTCCTTGAAAAATATAGGGGGTGGCTCGAAAACATTTTCCAGGAGCTTCCACCCCAGAACCCCCGTACCATACGCCTTTGGCGTAACATTTTCCTTTACATCGCCTCCGGCGAATAGCAGGACCACCTCTCTTGCCCTGGCTTCGCCACTGGATCTCAGGGCCTTACGCTAAAACTCATACCTTCACATTCACTTTACACTCCTTCACCTTAAGTTAAATAGGGCAGGTCTACGTCTACACGTGCAATTTCTTCGATTTTAAATATTCAGAGTCCCGCGCGCTAAATTATCAAATAACTTTGTGTAAATATGCCTTTAATATGAGGCCAAATTTTTAATAAATGGGCCAAATTAAGCTTGCAAGTTTCCCACAAACAAAAAAGCACAAAACTGTAAACTGATGCTGTGGTGAAATATATTCTATGAAGAAGTGAAGTTTTTCAAATAATGTATTAAAAAGTAAGCCTTGAAAGATTTCGCATAATCCCTGGAAGTAATACGACCCATTGTAAATAATGAGAAAATGGTAGAATATTTGGGGTTAATATAAACTAATCTCAAATTATTTCAGTAGCAAGAAAATCAAATGTATTTCTATTTGCTCACACATATATACCCTGAACAAAAGTTAGTTAGTAGGCTAATTACAAGAAGACTGCAAGGAAACAATTAATTACCTCAAGCGTGATATCAAGCAAAGGGCTTGACTTCAAAGAAGACATCAACATCCCATTCATCAAAATGTGCTTGATAAAGCAAATGATTCTTGATCGGCAAGGGTGATTAGTGATCGTGGCTGATTCCATTGCTTCGATCTCGTCTCCAATCTGAAATAAATACGGATAAAATTAGCAACATCAGAAAAAAACTGGAATACATGATTTGCCTTGTTAAGGACATAACAAAACTAACTAAACATAACAAACCAACTTTCGTGGTAAATTTACTTTGTGGGGCCTATCTATACTTAACGGGTTCCACCATACAATTAATTTAAGGGGCCTACTGTAAATTTTGTTTAAGGCCAAAATGAAGTCTAAAATGTTTTAGGAATCCTAACTGCCATGTCTACATTAGCTGGATAACAAATTCGTTTGGTAGATGGTATTTTAGCAGCGATTTTCTGAAACTTTTAAATGGGGCTCCCAAAACAGAAAATGCTTAGCAAGTCCCCCTAGAATTGGGCCCATTTGGATCACGCGTTAGTGAAGCCCTGCCACCATACAAACTACAACCAAAAACAAAATCCATGAAAACGAAATGACGTTTTCAATCCACTGTTTTCCTTTTTGTACAGCGCACAATGCATTCTGGTAGTTGTTGTTAAATTTCCCGAGTGGGGCAATGAAAACATACAGTTTTCATTGTTTATCAACAAGTTCAGCAGAGGTTTATGCTAGTTTATGATGGATTCTTTTTTCAATCTTTTATGAAATTACTGGTAACTTTGCTTCTGGAGGGAGCTAATTTTTATCAAAACTCTGGCAGACTAATTAAACATGGAACAATACGTGTAGTGAGTCAAAATTCAAGTGAAAATGCAACATGAAGTACCTCAAAAGAATCGTCCTTAGGATCCAGGGGATACAATGTTGCTGCTAGGTATTGCAGAAATCTCTTTTCCATGCAGAAGGCAGAGAACTGTTTGATATTTGAATACAAAAATTCCAAGAACTGAATAATAACAGCAGGAAGTGAATCTGCTTCATTTGCTGTGTCCATGATCGTTTCGTTGTCAGATGCCTGCGTGAAAAAGCTTCAAGTTGAATCAATGAACAAATTTTTAATCCTGTTTAAAACGTCAATAAAAAACCCCGAAAAGGGCCATATGGCCTATTGCTAAGCAACATAAAACGTCATATTTACACGAGGTAAATGCAGGCAGAATTTTATATTGATGTTTCAGCGAAGTTTATCATATGAATTAAGTTGGTTTGCATGTGCTACCCCCTGCTAAATAAAACTTGTATAGGATTTTCCTGTTTAGCATAAATAAACCCGGGCGTAAAAAGGTTAAAACTAAATTCTCAATACTTTAACCTAAACCAATTTTTTTTTAAAGATTACTTCTTTCTTAGCTAGAAGAAGCTAAATATGTTTGAAGATAATCTTTAATTTTAGGAGTTTCAATTTTAATTTTTTGACGCGTGTTCATACTGTAAATAGTAAACAGTTTTTAAATATTCAATATTAATTTAAATTTAATTCTGTCTATACTCTAGGGTCCCTAACAGAATGGGGGTTGAAAAAGGGTGACTGGAAATTTCCTGAAATTTCAATAGTAGGGGGTTTGAATAAAGGAGGTGAAAGGTTGGGCAGGTTTGAATAATATTGTGAGATGGATAGAGAGTAATAAAGTATTTCGTGCACATGTATAATCAACAACAAAAAACTACAAAGTAAAAATTAAAGGGGATCTTTCTTTGGGACCTTAGAATAGTTAAATTGGGGGCCTTAGAAAATCAGTTTTCTAAACTGAAGAGATACCCTTCTTAAAAATTCGAAATGAAAGGAAATGAAATGCTACTGAACAAGTAGACCTTTTCGGAAATAAAAGTCGTTCTATTGTGAAAACCATTAGCCTCGTCAACATTGATAAAATTCTCATCAGTACAAAAAACGTTTAAACTTCAATATCTTTTGGGTCCTTTAGGAGAGAAAGAGGCAAGAATAACCATTCCCGGTGGAAATACAGAAATAGCCTGGAGACAAGGATCTATTTCCGAAAAGGTTTATTCCGTTGCCTCTTCGACTCCAAATACATTCAACAACATGGAGTACCTACGAACAACAAGGAGTATCTCGAAATTAACAAACGGCAATACAAACAGTAGCAAAAATGCTCAATACAAATATGACCCACGCAAGCAAAATGATACGCTCGTGAAAAACGTAAACAAAGGCGCTGATTGGTTTAAACATTGTTCCCCCTTGCTGACCCCATGCAATAATTCGTTATAAATATTGAAGTCCGTTGAATACAACATAATAAAATTTAGTCCTTTTCATTGTCAAATAGCCTTAATTCTTTGCCTCATTTTTCCTCAATAAAGCTGAGTACAACAACTATTTTCAGCAGCTGAAGTGATAGCTACAAGCAAAACCATACGTGCTTTCACGACCAAAATTGCAGCCAAATTCAGAACTTTTGCTTTGTGCATTTCTTGACATCTATATCGCTCATGTGACGATTTCGTTTGATTTGGAATGATTTGAATCTACTTCTAAAACTCTTATCACCAACCAAAAATAAAACTCATAGGCCACGTACTCTTTGTGTGATGTATTTGGAAAATATTATCAAATATTACACCTGTTGATAGTTATAAACATGCTTTTAATTTTGTCGCATATTTGAAATCGATTTACAAAAAAAACTATAGCACTTGAACAATTTTTAAAAACCTTTTGTTGCTTTACAAAGTGTATAATATCAATATCAAGACATTGAACACAAATTGATTGATATCGATTTTTGACTTTTGTCCACCCTCTGGCCTACTGTTATAAATGAAGAATATTGAAGCATTTCATACCTCGTTGATTATCTTCCTCAGCATGTGAAGAAGAACAAGAGCTGCTTCTGGGCAATAAATATGCATGTCTTCTTTTGCAAACGTTGAATCACTTGTTCCAGACCAATAAACGAGAACAAAATTCTCAAGACTGACGCCTTGCCCAAACGAAATACCTGGAATTTTAAAATTATAATGTTTAAAAAATAACAAACGTCGAAGAAAATGAAAGTAAAGTTAACATTCATGTTCGCTCGTGCTTCTCCGTTAAAACTTAAAAAGGAGAATTCAAACTCATCTCAAAAGAAACAGACAGTTAGGTAACTAATTTTACACCAGGGGTGGAAAAATGTTTTCCTTTCTGGGACCGCTGAAAATTTACGAAAAACTTTCTGCAAGAATTAGCAGTAAAAATAATGTATAATTTATAATTACCCACGAGATCTGAGAGATAATTGCTATTATTGCAAAACACAAAAAAAAATTGCGGCTGCACTCAAAAACTTTCTGGGACCATTGGTGCTGTGGTCCACTACTTTTTCCACCCCTGAAAGGTGGATTGATTCCCTTTTCAATTCAACTAAATCGTGGATGGAAATTGCTGCATAAAAACATTGGTAATTACTTACATAACAAGTAGTTGACTTCTCTAAGAGTTTTGGCAAGTCGTGTGTTTTGCTGAATCATTCGTTATGACAAATTAATATAGACAACGCATCAATTAGTAACTGATGAATAATGCATAATTAATTAAAAACAAATGAAAACTTCGGGAAGCTTTTCAAATAACTTTGATTGTTTGAGTTACTCAAGCCTGTGTAAATAAAGTTTTCATGTCAAGTTTTGTGCTGACATCACGTTAAGATTAGGTGTATTGCAAAACCAGCTGTGGTTCATAATATGCCAATACAAAACCTGCATCAACTACCTGCGTAGAGCACATTAGAATTTCATAACAAATAAAGGAAAGACTATGAATTATTACTTATGAGTCCGGAAAACTTATACAAATACGCATATAACTTTTTCTACGAACAAGGAAAGACGTAAATTATTTTAGAAAGGCTTAAATAATTATAGTTACACAATGACTACAGCTTAAAACATCTGAATAATACTGTTTAAATACCTTTTGTGTAACTATGTCCATAACCCTTTTATCCAGTCTTTATAGAAGTATACCTTATTCTTGTCAATTTTATGATTATGTAGACTTATAACAATCAATATAATTTTGACACCTATACATGACTTATTACCATCATCGAAACCAATTAAAGCATAAAACATCAAATTTTACTGAAGTTCAGCTAATGTTGGAATATAGAATACAGTAATAAAAGATCAAACTACACACACAAAACCAGCTTAATATCAAAATCTTTAAATCAGAAGATAACACTTAATGCATCATGCTACTATGTAGATGTAATGGATGTTGAATACAGCTTACCTTTGCAATATTCCATAAGTATTAACACTTCATATATACCAGGAGATAAGATATTTATTGCAGAATCTACATAACCAATTGTGTTCCTGTGACCAGACAGCATTTTCTGTTTGCATAACGATAAAAACAGACAATCAGAAAAACGAATTGCAAAAATATTTCATCAAACAATTTGATTGCTAGCCAGAACTGTGAAAAACGTTGTGGAGATAAGACAAAACAGGAAAGATTTAGCCCATGTTAAAAAATAAATGTTAGAAACAACATATGCATTCCTTGCAATGCGTCATAATGATAATAAAACATGAAGTAATAAAATTAAAAGTTACATTTCTTACAAAAAGTTTGACTTGATAACAGGTCAAGCCTGAAACGTCGTTTTTAATCAATACTCATCTAACCAGCTGCATGTAACTTAAAAGTTTATTACTTCATATTTTACTATTAATTATTCAAAGTTACGCACGCAAAAAAGAATTTTTCATCATAATGATGCCTATCGAAAAACCTTTTTGAGAAAATCACAACAATATGCAAAAGTAGGAAAATCATAAAAACAGAACAAAACACCTGTGACCTGTTGCTGTGTATAGCAAACTATACTAGATGTCCCAAAAAATGGTAATGGGTTTGATCAAGGCTGGTGCTGGGAATATCACATTAATTGGACAAAAATTACTTTTAAGGAATCATTGATACTTCCCTTGAAAATAAAAATCTTGTTTGTTGATGTTAGTTGTTTGAGAACCGAGATGGCAACATTTAAAGTTCAGATTTGCCTCCCACTCAAAACCAGTGATTTTTATATTAGCCTGTGGCACTTTTTGAATCACAAATGTTTAACAGACAACATACTTTGAAAACCGTTCTGAATAGTGACTTCAAAAAGATTCTTGAAAATCAGTTGCTCATAACTAAATATTTTGAAAATTTAAATTGTTGTTTCGTTTTGGTAGATTTTTCATAAAAATGCCGAAAAAAGAGAAAGCACTCCATAGTCATAAAAATGTGTTTGATTTACAGTTTTTGAATTTCTGTCCAACTATGTTTCTAAGAACCATTCAATTCATTTCATAGAAGGCTATGATTTAGGAGATCCAAAAGCACACAGTTTAGACCAAAATCTAGACCTCTGGTTTAGGGTTGGAGGCAAATTTTAACTTCCAGAAATAATATTTTGACTCTTGACGCACAAATATTAACAAACTAGGTATAAAAGTAGACAACCAAGAAATATCTTGAAAATTGTTTCAAATAAATATGATTGAAACTTACACCGCTAGCCTTGATCAAAGCTATTACCTTTTTCTGGTACAAACTGGCAGACTGATCCAACAATGAAATCTCAAAAAAAACCTCTCTAAACAACTGCTTGGCTTGCAAGCTTCACTTTACGCAATTGTTTGCAGCAATAAAAGTTAGATTATAAAAATATAAAAAAAACTTACATGGAAAATGTTAAAATCGATGTTATATATTGATAATGCCTTTAATTAATTAAATCATACAATATATAATATAATTTCGACAATAAGTCAATATTAATTTTTTATAATCAGTATCAATTGAAATTTTTGAACAATATGTGAAAAAATTTTGTTGGATTACAATTAGCAATTATCAAAGTAAATCTGCATTGAAGGAGTATGCACATTCACTATTTTTCTTCAAAAAATCACACAATTCATGTTGGGTCACACTCAATCAGGTCTTATCTGTGAGAAAACAATTCTGCAAGATGAAAATGAAATGAAAGATCATTTCACAAAACATAAAAAAAATGAGCAAAAGACATTATCTGCATTACAGAACAAGAAAGCAGTTTTGGAAAAAATTCAAAAACATCATCAACAACTCATAAACTCACAAGAATTTCAATTTCTTGTTTGCACATCCCAAAATTCTTCATTTCATTTACAGAAACTCTTTTCAGTGCATACCGTTGACCATTAGATGACTTAACAAGAAACACCAATGCAAAACCACCTGGAACAAATAAAACAATAATAAAATATTTCAAACTAAAGCTAATTTGCAAACCTAATGTACATATACATATTTAAAAATCCTATACAAATAAATGGAATTGATTAATTTGAATAACAAATAACAGATGGAATAACTAATTCTAATGACGTCAGTTTAAAATTGCATGACCATATGTTGATAATGTTTTAAATTAGTTGTTGAAACACTTTTGTTCCTATTTCCAATATCATACTATCTACTTTCTGTTTCGCTTATTAAAAATTAAAATTGTAAACAAAATTTCTTAAATCTCCCAAGATAGAAAGAATATATCTATAATCATAAGACCATTTTGATGAAAGTTGATATAAAAAGAATAGATGCTTGAAAAAAAAAATCCTAGTTGGAAAAAAATTGTTATAAAAACTTGTAAAATTTGGAAATCTGGGATCTAAGTTGGGCGTCTTTTAAGTGTTCTTTAATTTGAGCCTGTCTGTTCTTACAAAGTTAAAATCTCAAGCCTGTGTCACATTATGAACATAAATAGTAAATATTACAATCTTTCATTTTCTGAAGGCATGGTAGCAAAGAATTTGCAAAGATTTTATGCAAATATCAATCATTTAATGAGTAACCATATTGAAAATACATTTACAACAAAAATCTACACCAAACAAAATAAACATGCAATAGTAATGGTCTGTAAACTTAACTTAACATGTCATACATGATTTCAAAAAAAAGAAATGAACGGTTACCAGCAAAATACAAATTTTGATGATTTTGAAAAATCAAAACTTTTTTGCAACAATTTTTCAAGCATGTTCACTGCTTGAGAACAATCAATAAATGGTTACCCTTATAACAGAACAAAAAATGCTAAGCTGAAGTTCCCACTCCACTCTATCCCCTTTCCATCTATTTTCAAAACTTTGCTAAATTCACCTCACACACAAATGATATTGATTTTAAGAACATTTTACCTGGCATGCTTCTTACACACTTTGATTTTGTTGTAATTAGGAATTTTTACGACTTTTTAGTTCCCAAAATATTTCTAAAAATACTTTTTGTACAATCTTATATCCTGTGACCTATATGTGTGTGTGAGTTGTCAACAAGAAACTGAGTGCGAATAAACTTTCCTGTTTGTTTTATTTTAGTTACGAAGAAATAAACTCTCCTTTCACTTCACTGATCACAAAACAAAAAGTTACCTTCTGCTATGATCTCCTCAATCACACATTGGTGTCTTCCAATATGCAAAGCTTTTCCTACCCAACTGCTCTTGTCATTTCCCCCACCGGAGAACAACTTTTTCATCATGGTTGCGAAGAGACCTGTCTGTACTGTGTCTGTGGTGGTTCACAGGGCCTAAACTAGAAACAAACGACTGCTTCACTTTCCGCTTCTTTCAGCTTCACGTCACCTCGATCTGAGCTAACTTCCCATCGCAAAACTTGATGGAACTGCCATGAACAACGCAAATCTTTGTTCGTCACCAAGTTATTAGCTGATTTCCCTGGAGAATTCTGCAATACTTTTAATATTTTCTGCGCCGTCTTGTCTCTTCAATATCCTTCACCAAAAGGATCGTTAACTCCTCCGCAGAAGCAATCAAATTCATTCGTTAAATTAAAATACAATACTGTATTACATTTCCTTCGGATTATCCTATTGCCAAAACTAGATAACGGATACTTTAATATATCAAAAAGCTAATACTATAATAATTCGATTAAGCCCCGGGGTTATCTGTTGATAAACAGATTTATTTGCCGAGATTTATTTATTTATTTGTTTATTTATTTTGAAGTTCTATCATTTCAACAGAATATATTTTCCTTTTTGGACATTTTGCTATCAATACAAATTCTGATGATATGGAAGCAGATTTTGTAAAACAAAATAAATAATATTTTCAAATGAAACAACACTACTTAGTTTTCAGCTGAAAATTTTGAAAAGAAAACACAAACAGTGATCGTTTTTTGCCCCGACGCTTTTAAAAAACTTCATTTCTAAAAAATTCTTATCAACAAATTATTAATCGATGTTTTCTTCCATTGGCCATTTTTGCTAACATGAAAAGTTACCCATAAAACACCATATCTCCATTTCGGAACAGCTACTCTAACTAAAATGCAATAGGGGAGTAACACAGTTAAAAATTTTTCATGATAAGAATGATTGGGCAATTTTTTGTAATTTGTTACGTTCTTCTGGGGTTGCTTTTCATCAGACTATTCACTATTCATTTCTGGCATATTTTCTGATAATCTAGGGCATTTCCGTATATGTTCATGTATTGCTTTTAATTCTACCATGTTCAGTTTTAGTTTCGAGTGTGCTGCCGAAATTTATGAAAGTGACATTTTCCTTCTATTTGTTTTTCTCATATCCAGTAACTGATATATGCTAAAATCAAAACCTTTGGATTTGAGTGGGAGGCAAATTTGAAATTTAAATTTTACGGTCTCAACTCTCAAATGATCAATATCAACAAGCCATTTTGATGGATTTTAGCACTGTTCTCAGCACTAGCTTTGAACAACCTGTTACCATTTTTTTGGGACACCCAGTACGTTCTTATGTTTTGCGATCAGGAACGCCGGAGAGGGGGGCGCAAGGGGGCAAGCGCCCCTCCTGCCCTTTCCCAAGGGGGGCAAGTGGGGCAAAAGTGCCCTTTTAACGAAGAAGATATACTGATGGCTTTCAGATTCCAGTATTCCAAACAGAAGATATACCGAAGACCGTAGTTTCAAATTATTATTTGGTTGTTTATTAGTCTATTATCTACAAATTGGATTTTGCCTCGTGTACTCTTATAAGAGCGGAATGAGAATGTATGGATCAGGAAAGACAGGCCAAAAGGTGTTCGATTCTTATGCTAATGACTGGCAATGGCAACTTCAAAATAAGCAATATGCGATTCCGAATGAGAACATGTGGAGAAATTGCCAAAAAATAGGGTAAAAGAACAAGATTAATATTCGTTGGAACATTTTTAATAGCACTTCAAACCAATCTAAAGGGCGTGGCAACAAAAAGTTTCCCGGGGAGTACCCCCGGACCCCTCAATTTTTTCAGCTCGATTGCCCTTACAATCGTAGTCGCCCCCCTTGCCTTGTCATCGCTCCGGCGTCCCTGGACACAGTCACTATAATTCAATCAGTACGTTTTTCGAGAAACATTAATCGTGTTTTAAAACCCATGTTGAAAATGAGTTCAATAACAATGTTATCAAAATTAGGCTCAGGATTCCTCATCCTATTATGGCAAGAGTTTTTAAAAGTCTTCCTTGTGAAAATTTATTTATTAGAGGATTTTAACTTATATTGTAAAACGCACACCTTGGTATTAGACTTTTCAGTAAGGTCTGGTACCCTGGGTAGCGGTTTATAACGTACAGTTAAAATCCTCTGATAAAAATCTCTCTACAAAGAAGAATTTTTGTAAAAATCTTCTGTTTTTAGCAACATCTAGCTTCAGCGTGGATTTGTTCTTACTTCTGGACTTGTTTTTACAAAATTGCTAACCCTCCACCCTCCCTAAAAATATGTTTAAAGTGTGTTGCTATAAATCGAACACTTGTTTTTGCACGAACAAATGTATACCCTTTATCTTGATTCTACTTTGCTATATAGTCCTAATATTATGTAACAAAAATCAATTTATTTACTATTGCTTTTTAAGAAAAACTATTTCGTAATCCACGATTCAAGATTTAATTTCTTATATTTATGATCAGAATGTTCGGAATGTTCAGAATGTCCAGTCTTGACTCTTTTTCAGGGTGCTCGATACTTGCCAGCCTCATGTTTATCTAGTCTTCTTGTTGATAATAATATTTTCACCAGCCTTCGAGA
>JAYJMH010071012.1:0-11120 GCA_036873815.1 Phacellophora camtschatica | reverse complement strand
TTAACCTTTATTTTAGATTTTAAAAAATTGTAAATTTTATGTGGCAAAATATTACATACATACATACATACATAAACTCTACTTAACGTATTTATTCTGCTACAGTTTACTACTGTTTTTTGTTGTTAACAATGCACTTTTTGGAAAACAGAATGCATGCTGTAATCAGAGATTACATTTCGTTAAACGGAAAAATGAATTGAAAGTTCCCAAGGTAAATTCAACAACAAAAAGGATTAAACTCCGTCAGATATTTAGAACCCAAAATATGGAACAAACTTCCAGAAATTTAAAAACTGCCTAAAGTTTAAATAACTTTAACGCTCTTTTTAAAACATGGCCTCAATCAAATAGGTGTGTCTGCTCTTTCCGTGAAAGTCACCCACAGTTCTAGTGCAGTTAACCCATATATGTTAGTCTATATTAGTATTTTATGCTATTGCTTCCACTAACTTTGATAAACTCAATTACAGCAAGAACCCACCAACAAGAAACCATTTTTCAAATCAGCCTGTCTGGTTTCTTAATAATTTGGCAAGTTTAACAGAGTTGGGCTGACGCATGCTGCCAATAATGTGATAGGAAAGTCATAGCAATGCTCCTCTACTATCTGAAATAATTTCTATCATTTAGATTAAATTTTAACTAATTTTCAAAAATAACTTTTGCAAACAATCAGCCTGTGGTTTCTTCTAAGTCAGTTTCTTATTGGTGAGTTCTGAATATTTGTTCTTTTTTCGTTCATTTATTTTCTAAAGATCCAGGATTTGCCAACGATTTTTTAAATAAAAAGAAACGTGTCTTGACAAGCGTTCTAATATTATTTTCTAGGTCCAGGCCTCGTATTCGTTGTATACCCAGAAGGCATTGCACAGATGCCGATATCCCCATTGTGGGCGTTTCTCTTTTTCTTCATGATACTGACCATTGGATTGGACACACAATTTGCCATGTTTGAAGCTGTGATCACAGGGCTTTCAGATGAATATCCAAAGCATCTGCGTAAATATAAAGCACTGTTCACAGGGATTGCCTGTTTCATCTGCTTCTTGCTTGGTCTTCCTTTGGTAACGCAGGTAATTTTGCTCTGTTTGAATCGCCTTAGAAGAATGTATCTAATGCATATTAAGCTCCTCAGTTTTCTGATTAGCCTATCTTAAATGCACAGGTGAACAGCTAATAATTCAATTAGTCCACATGCTTTAAGATCAGCATTTGGATTACAACCACACTTTCAATATCGCAGATGTCTAACTGCAAGATTAAGATATATTTCTGAATCAAATATTGTTTATAGATATGTTTATATTTTGGATCCTTAGCTTGCCAAAAATCATGACCCAATTTTCTTACAAGACTTGCAGCTAATTGATGTAATGTCTCTGGCCTCTGATTGGTCAATACCAGAAGGAAAAGGAGGGTCAGCATCCTCAGATATATGACAAATATTATTCGCTCTTAAAGTGGGACGCTCAAAAGTGGATCATTTGGAGTGAACAGCATCGGTATCGGTTTGAAGTGGGTAATCTCTTCCTGCCTGTCAAATAGTTTGTCAGCAAAGTCATTGGGTCTATAATATTTAGAATTTGACAGCGTAGTGGGCTGGCTTGTCTGAATGCGGTAAACTCTTGTCTGATTAATTCTTCATGCCAGAGGTCGGAGGCATGTATGATAATTTTCTGAAACAATGGATCAAAAAATTTCGGATGCAAAATTATTCGGACAATTCTCTATCGCCCGCAGTTGTAAACGTCCAAAAAAATATTTTATTGTTACTTTAATCAGAATTTTGCTTTCTTTTAGGGTGGCATGTATGTGTTGAATCTTTTTAACTGGCAAGCAGGAGGAGTATCCTTGTTATTTGTTGCCCTGTGTGAGGTGCTTACGTTGTCGTACGGTTACGGAGTTGATCGCTTTCTTGACGATATGGAGTTTATGCTGGGAAGACGACCAAGTGCATGGTGGAAATTCTGCTGGAAATTTGCTTCTCCTGTTCTTTTAGCTGGGTTGTTAATCTTTCAGCTTGCGTCTTGGGGAGGAGTAACGTATGGAAAATACCAGTAAGTCAATGAAACTCTTTTGCCCCCAGATTTATTTCTAATTAGCAAGTAAACGTTTTCCTTTCAGCGGAACAAACAGCACAAGCAAATAAGCATGATTCAAAACACGGTGCATTTTTGCTAGTGGTTTTTGTTGCATTTTTGCTAATAACTCGCAGACTAAATGTCCGATTTTAATCAAATATCTTTTTATATCTAATTTAACATCTCATCTAAACACTAGTTGTCAATTTTTCACTCACCCGGCATAAAGTGGACACTTTTTGTCGCACCATTTCCTTTTAGCGTGAAATTTGTCGCTTCGTTTGACGGACATTTGTTTTTGCACAAATAGTGTCCATTTCTTTAGAGATGCTACTGTATCTTAAATCTCTGAAATGAAGAGAAAGTTATTTTTGCTTATATCTTCTAAAATGTGAGCATTTACTTATAGATTTTTAATTTCTCTTTTTTTGTGTCACAAAGTGTAATTTTCATGATCTCTTACAAATCCGTTTTGTGACTTTTCTGCATAATTATGTCTGATTTCTGGAATATTTTTGTCGTATTTAGTCCACATTTTTTTAACATCCATCTATGTACACATAAATTGTGAAACAGATGGTAATAATGCAGATCTGCGACCGGAAGGGTTTCCTGACTCTGCCCAATTTTAACGGAAAATAAGCCCCCTCTTCGCAAACATATTTTAAAGATCTCGTTAAACATGTTCTAATTTTTTTCAGGTATCCAGGCTGGGCCGAAGCTGTTGGTTGGATGTTGGCATGTTTGTCAATAACCTGGGTCCCAGGATATGCTGTGTACCGGTGCCTGATCACACCTGGTTCTGGACGCGAGAAATTGCGTTTTTTGGTCAAACCTGATCAGGGAATTCAAGATCATGTTGACCGCGTACACAATATAAAGCGTGAACATGGCCGATGTTAAAAGTGACATTATACACTGTGGCATACTTACAGTTTGTGTGATACAGGTTGGGATAAATGTTCTAAACTACTCGTAGCCTTTTAGAAGTTATTTTTATTTAGATTGTTATTTGGTAATGTGTGCACTTTCACGATTACATATAATATATTACAGTTAGGTTATGTTTGTAACAATTTGTGGCCTCAAGATTCATCTATGACATTTAGATTGATCTAATTCCTTCCTTTGGATTGATCCATGATTTAATTAAGCTCAAGATAACATATAATTTTTTACGGTTACAGATTATAATTACTGAATCCACCTTTTCGAGATAAGTCTGCCATTATAGAAATTTTGGGATTTTGCATTTTTGATTCTTGAATTAGATTCTGTATACAAAGTTTAGTCTGAAAACCAGTTTCTGCTTTTCTTGTGGCATTTTTATCAAAATTATAGCGTTGTAAAGATTTGAAATTTGTAAGAATGATATTTGACCATGAAAATGATGTTAGGACAAAAACTTGAACTAACAAATGTTTTGCGGTCAGATCTCTCATAAACTTGAAATCTTTGTATTGCTGTAACTTTGACAAAACACTATGTAGAAATGCAAAAATTGGTTCTCAGACTAAACTTTGATTGCAGAATCTGATTCAAGAAGTAAAAATTCAATATCTCAAACATTTGACAAATTTCCATCATGGCAGATTTATCTAGAAAAGGTGGATTGCTTTCTAAAGAACAAAGCAGAAATTTTAAACATGTAAACACGATTGTTTTGATTGTCAACGGAACAGGCTGTAAAGTTAAACCCGGGCAGCGTTTATAAGGAGAAAAATAGGGTTACCCTAGCATGCTTGTAAACACGATGAACAAAATTACAAGAAATGGCTGAAGGCTAGGGTAACCCTCTTACTAGGGTAACCCTAGTGCTAGAGTAACCCTACCTCCTTGTAAACAGGCCCTTACTTTATATCAATAACATTTAGATTGACTTATGATCTTCAGATTGATCCATGGCCTACAGATTGATTTTAGACCTTCGGAATGAACTTTATTATCACTATCATCGCCATCATCATCATTAAAATTTAATTTATTAAGACATACCTCAAGTTGAAGTATATAATACTAAAATATAGATGAATAAAATGGATAAGGCTCCACACACCCACCAGTAACGGGAGCCCCCATTTCAACATAAAGAATTAGATAATATACAGATTTTCAAGATTAATGTTTATAGCTGTGTATGTTTGCAACGTGAATGATCTTTGCATTGATCTATGATCTTTAGATTGATGTATGACCTTTAGATTGATATATGACCTTTAGATTGACCTTCAAATATGAATCTTCAGGAGAGATAGAAATGGGGTGTCTTGATAAAGCTGTCTTGTCGGAATTCGTTTTTCAAAATATTTGCCAAACAGTAGACTCCTTGAAACAAAATAAAATAACACCAGTGTTTTGTGTGTCGTGTCAAAAGGATGCTCTTGAAAGTTTATGCTTATGCAGCCCTATGCAATGGTTCATTTGAAATTTTGCAATTGTACATTGTAATGCTAACCGTAGTGCTCCTTAAATAAATTTTTATTAATATGATATTCATTGTTTGCATTGAATCATCAACATCACTCCCTTAAAGTTTTGGATTGCCAAGTATTCTTGCCTAATTCTCTTGAAATTATATTTAAAGCAAACAAATTCTAGATTCTCTAGAAGTATGACTTTGAGCACTTTGATTTGGCTCAATTTTATTGTTAACCTAAGACACAGTGTTGTTTATTCTCTGTTTAAGTCATAGCCTGTCTTTTCTGTCCTGTTAAGGGCATTAACATAACGTGTTATTTTGTACTGTTTTTAACATAGACAATTGAGGACTTATATGCCCTGTCATTGCCGTTGGCTCATGTGACAAATACAGTGTACGCACAACCTCGTTTCAAAGGCTACTTCATTGACAAGAAATACCAGGGAGCGGGCCTCTAAAGAATACCCCTGATACCTACCTCAACTTTCGTGGTGACTTTATGTTAATTTATTTTAATTTATGTGATATCAACAAAATTACATTTTTCGCTATGCGAATCCCACTTTAAAATTCGGCTTTGCTGTTCTGAATCTCTTGGGATTCAGATACTTTAGATCTCATTGCCTCGTATAAACATATGAAAACACAGAAAAGCGATGTAGGAACCAAGCACGAGGTTGGTTTGTGCAGTCTAGTTTTTTATTTCATGCTTTCATGACTGTAGCAGTTATCCTGGTACTATTTTACCAATGTTAGTGTGTTTTTACAGATGTTGCAGCTCGTTGTATCATTTGCTTTCAGAGAGAAATTTACGCAATACTTTTAAATTGCAAGACGCCAAAAAGTACTTGCTGCTTCTCTTTATGACCATGGGTAATATGACACATTTGTGTTGTGGTTTGTGTGTGTGTTCATTTGCTGACGTACCGATTGAATGATTGAAGGCTTGATGATGACCCATTGATTGGTCGATTTAAACAAATAGGGCCCTCACAAAAAAGAACTGAACAATTTTATTCTTTTAAGCTTCTGCGTAAGCACTGGACACTGCAAAATGATAATTACAAATCTTACAATCAGTGGTGTTTTATTGCCCATGCTATTACCCAAACAATTTCTTGCCACCGTTTACTTTTTTCCTTGTCGTATAATTTTCTTGTTTATAAAATATGATTATTAAAGTCTTGGTCAAACAATCCAACATTTCACCCAGGTCAGTGTAGATAAAAGTCGAGATATTATGACACACCATCTCGAGAGATATGGCAAATATTATTCTTTCTTAAAATTCACATTACAAAGTAACCATTTTAGAACGAAATGTACAACTGTTACTTGTCATATATCGACTGTGATTTAACACAGACCTTTCGGTTACACGGAATTTTTTTAATTGACACTTGTCTTCAACTGAATTCATGGGGAAATCTTAGCACTATGGTGTATTTTTGCATTGTATTGAATCTTTTAGCAAAATGAATTTATTTATTTATTCTTCTGACTAGATGGTATAAAGTTTTTTATTTTGGTTGGATGGTATTTTGAAACTTTTCTTAAATTTCTTTGTTCGCCCTTTACTCGCAACGACAATGGACTTTTGGACACTGTAGATAGAAGCTGATTCTCAAATAATCGCAATTAAATATGTAACAAATGATATGTGTTTGAATTCAATGTATTATAACAGAAAATTTTCCATTTCAATTGTTTGTGAAAATATTTTATACACAAATGTCCTTCTTTCGTGCACATAAAATTGCTGTTAATTGCGCATATAATTTTAAAATATCTAATTTTTTTTACATACTTATCCTGATTGTTAATGTTAAACTATAAATGAATTTTGTTGTTTTAAGCTTTTGGAGGAGAATCCATATTTTTTAAAGCAAATGAATGACGATTTTGTTTTTGGACGATTTTGTTGCTAGTGAGACCTTCCTTCCTTTCTTTGTTAAGTGTTGCATGCTATGGAGGAATGCAAAAGTGACTAAATTTATTCATTTCTCTCATGGGCAAGAGAAAGCAATAATTTTTTTATTTTTAATCGAATCTGTAACTTTGTAAAACTTGTTTTCGCCTCTTGTCTGTATCATGTTCAGTATTTGAGTAACTGGGGGTTCGTCAGAGGTAATTTACATTCTGGGGCTTCGTCAAAGGTAATTTACATAGTTATGGGAGAAATTCAACGACAACACAACGAAGAACAAAGTTCCCAAATATTTAACACCAAGAATGCAGCCATTTGGGTGTGGGTTGGAAGTGACACCGCTCTCCTGACAAAACTGTCTGTTCACTCTTGAGTTTTACCCTATTCCAATATCCTCAATCAATTTGACAATGATATGTAAATCAGTGTCATAGTAGCCATGGGACAGGGAGCAGTTCCCATCCTCAATAAATTTGACAATGATATGTAAATCAGTGTCATAGTAGCCATGGGACAGGGAGCAGTTCCCATCTACTTTTTCTGGAAATTTCACTATAGTTGTTGCTTGTTTTTTGTGGTAGATTGTTTCAAACTCCTGAATTCTCCAGCTGCAATTGTTTCCCCCACCCTCTGCCCCATCTCGAAAATGGTATCCTCCCTACGTCCCCGGAAATAGCAAGCAGAAGCGAGTAAGACCTCAAGGTAACAGATTCAAGCAATAAAATCACAAAATCTTGCAAAAATAAAAGAACTTTTATTCATAAAATCAGTGAAGATTTTGAGTCTCTTTTGTTGCCATTCCGTTTTTAAAAATCTTTGGGATACCTGTATCCGAGTAGCTACCCAATACTTTATATCTTCGTTGACATGTGCAATCTAGTTTATTTGGAACTTTTATGACAAGTCAAATATATGAAAAAGTAGGCAAATTTTATGTTTTGAATTTGCATATGTGTAAAGTTAATTGATTAAAAGAGAAAGACGTATAATTTAATTAGGTAGTGTTCTATTGATAATGATTCTGAGGATTAATTAAACGTGTATTTCTACAGAAAATCTTTACTTATGTCAAAAAGCTGGGAATCTTTCAGCAATGAGATTCAGATTTTTAGAAACAACAAGATGTGTCAGGTTTTCAATTTGTCATACCATTAGTAATGCGGAACAGAAATTATTTTAATCATGCGAAGGGAGACGTTTTTAACTTTGAGGAGGAATTTTTTAATTTTACGACTGCGGAGGAGTATCTGCTGGGAAATAGTTCGAAGAAGTCACACTTGATGATAAATCTAATTATGCAGACATGCGTTACGTAACAGTAAACGTGTGTTAGTACATTAACTCGTAACAACAGCTACAAATCCTTTTCAACGCTATAATCTATAATCCTCTAAAATAATAGAATAGAACAATACTCAATTCAATTTAACGCAGGTGTAACGCAGCATCAGACACTCACGCCCTTTTGAGCTTTACATAATTATTGAATGATCCCTAAGTCGCGACCTTAGAAATCAGACAAAAAACATTAAAATACGTAATACCTAGAAACTATCTATCTACCGTTGACGAAGGGGAGTTTTGAGTCTGCACGGAGGGCAGGCTATCTATCTATCTCTAGCCACCAGATAATGCCAACTTCTACAATTAGAAGATTATTGCATGTAACGTTGAGGGTCGTACTTGGGGGGTTATGTTCCCGTGTTCCCTTGTAAAATTTAGAATATTCCCTGGAATCTACATGTTCCCTGGTAAAAACTAAACTTTTCCCGAGTTCATCTGAAAGATTTAAATTTATGGCAAAAACAATATTGAATTTTTGAATTGAATTTGAAATTTGTTATTCAGTGTACATGTTCTGATGGCGCATTCCAGTCTACAACAGTTCTTGGGTAGAAGTTACTCTCCCGATCTGGGGAGTGGGGGCATACAAAATTTCATAGGGCGTTAAAGGAACTATAACAATTTGTTTCTATTTAGGCAACAAAAGAACTATACACAAGCTTAAGAAACATAAGAGTGCACAATGCATGTGATGTGGTGAAATTCAAATTTAAACTGTATATAAAATATTTATTTCAAGGACACTTTAATCCTAAAATGCTCACGTCAAGTAAGTAAATAACAACTTAAAATTCTTTCGTCTGACAATCCAACTTTGTAGAGATTTTATTCGATAATAGCAGTTTCGTTATGTCATAGTTACGCCGTTTTGTTTTATCGTAGTTTGGTCGTTTCGTTATATCATAGTTTCGCCGTTTCCTTACATTGTAGTTACGCCGTTTCGTTATATCGTTGTTTCGCTGTTTGTTGAAGTGGACTTACTCTTGTAATTTGCAGCAGATTGAGCCCAGCCCAGCAACAAGCAAACATATAGTAAGCCAAGTTAGGCCTACCGGGCCCTTTTATGTGGTAATATCGACATTGTACACAATTTCATTTCATTTTTCGTTTTAAAGTTATTTATACAGGGATACAAATTCAGATTAAAATCAAACTAAAGTTACAATAAAAGAAGATGAAAGAATTTAGAATACGGTACTTGAAAGATTTACAATATAACGTTCGATATTTACAATATTTAATTAAAATGTTAATTATTTACTTAAAATGTTATCATAGCAGTTCTCCTGTGTTATTTTTAAGAATATTTTTGAAAGAAATAAGTGAGCTCGGCTTTTTAAGTTCAGGCTCAAAGCTATTCCATATACTAGCTCCTCGGTATGCCAACGATTTTTGGCCATTATTAATTTTCATGAATGGAACTTTTAGGTCGGTGTTCGTGTTTCTAAGTAATTTATGAGACGTGGATCTCAAGATAGTGATGTCGGCTGAGTTGGGTCAACACCGGATGGGCAACCTTCCTGTCCATCCTTTCGAGGTCGGTGAATGAGTACCAGCTTGGCTGGGGTAAGTGGTTATCAAACCAGGGAAAGGAGTGGCACCCTCCCCCGCAGCGCCCTCCCCTACTCGTTATGGGCAGCAGCAAGTGAAAAAGGAGCCTTCGGGTTGCCTTTGATCTGGCGGTCGGCCTACTTACTTACTTACTTACTACGATGCCTTTGCATGTTCTTTCACACCCCTATACCTTTATACTTGCTGCAAATTACTTTTTGATATTCAGACCTTCCTATTTGAATTAAAAAAATTCTTAGATTTGAGTTTCGTCGGGGTGAAAATAAATGAAATGTCAGTGGATTTTCTCATATCAGGTCAAAAGAGGTCACGACACCCAATCTAATGACCTTGTGTTTTAAAATTTTCTGAAATAAATAATTACTGTTACCCTTGTGTATGGGGGTGCCAAAGAATTCATAGCCACCACGCCACTGCTTCCGATTTTTGGTGCAAGAAATTAAGATATAGATTCCACTGTGGGTGTGCCTCGACGTTCTGTTCACTGATTCTAGATCTTTAGGTTACGCTCAAGAAAACATAGGCTCGGAGGGGGGGGGGGGGGGGTACAACCTAATATATGGGCACGGGTATGTGCCACCAATATGGATGGGTTTGATGGCAGTAAATTCTGTAAACAACAAGGGTATGATTATGATTAGTAGCAAAAATGCTTTAATGTTGGGTTAGATATAAAGAATTGTCCTTAATGTTTCGTGATTTGAAATAAAACACAACATTAATGTTGACTATAAACGAAAATTTGAACATTAAAGATGAGCAGGTTTATAAAATCTAAGCGACAAAGTCCGGTCTGACTATTGGACATTTAAAGGAAATCTTGAGCTGACCCAAAAATGTAACAGTATGGCTCACGTTGATGCAATTGTGCTGCCTGTAACATCTTTTTATCAACATTTCTATGCTATTTATTTATATTTTACCAAAAATTATCAGATTTTAAAATTTTTAGAGCCAAATTATACATTTTTAAGAGACATTTTTAGACTCAAAAATATATTATCGAAATCGAAATTCCAGACCCAAAAATATAGGACACACCTCCTGTCCAAGTCTAGTGGTACTGCCCCTTGGGATGAAAGAAGTGATTAAATACTTTATGTCTTTGCACCATTTCTATTTATATTTGTGATTGAAGAATTTATATGTTTTACCTTACTGGATGGTTTATCTTGTTTGTATTGGCATACGGTAAAAACCAGACTCTGCGACTCTATGATTACTATGACCCATATGACCATTAAGTACTGGGAACAAATACGACCATTGATACCGTAGGGTCTTCACCTAGGGTCATAGGGTCTGGTTTTTATCAGATATTGATACCATTGATACCGTAGGGTCTTCACCAAGGAAAATAGGGTCTGGTTTTGATCAGATATTGATACTATTAATACCATAGGGTCTTCACAATGGGTCATAGGGTCTAGTTTTTATCAGATATTGATACCATTGATACCGTAGGGTCTTCACCAAGGAAAATAGGGTCTGGTTTTTATCAGATATTGATACCATTGATACCGTAGTGTCATAGGGTCTGGTTTTTACGTTTTTACCGTAGGCCGTTTGTATTTGTGTTGAAGAGCTGCGCCCTAAAAATGAGACCTGCACGCATATGTCCACGCATTGTTGTCGTCGTTTCACACATAAAGTCTCGCAGTTGCTTGAAAGAGAAACATAGACAAAGAATGAATAACAAAAAGTTAAAAAATCTAATCATTTTTCAATCTCTCGTGCTCTCAAAACATTCATGACAAATTTCTCTAAACATTCT
>JAYJMH010071001.1:0-11122 GCA_036873815.1 Phacellophora camtschatica | reverse complement strand
TCAATGAAATACATATTGAAAAAGGGGATGTGATCTTGAAGAAAGTAGCAAACGTTTTAGGTAGAACAGCATGTGAGAACATCAATGAAATACATATTGAAAAAGGGGATGTGATCTTGAAGAAAGTAGCAAACGTTTTAGGTAGAACAGCATGTGAGTACATCTGTTTGATGCTGTTTGCAAGAAACGTGTCTTATGCTGGAGCTTGGATAAGGTTCTACAAAAACTGTGAACTGCTTGCCAACGAGGAATGCAAAATAGCAATTTCATGTTGTAGAGAAGATATCACCAAGTATTATTATGACGAAGCTAAAAGAACGTTACCCTCAATGCTACAGGGTGATGTGTACAGTAAAATGCTTATAGAGAGGAGAATTTTCAGAATTTCTTTGTCTCACCGAGAAAACTGGGATGAATTGAAAGGAAGTTGTTTTGAAAAACTGGAAAAGTTAAAGCAAGAAGCTAATGACTTTGAAAACGAACAAATGAAAGCATATTTCCAGATGAAGCTACTTGGAATTGAAGGTTTCATGTACAAGAAATCGAAGGAGTACGATGAAGCAAGGCACTTCTTCTGGAAAGCTGCAGAACTTTGCTGTGATGCTTTCGGTAATCACCCAATAACAGCTGCTTGCTATCTTAGTTTAGCTCGTTTCTTTGTGGAAATCAACAACACACGAATGGCCGTTATTTATTTGGAAATGGCAGAAGAAATTGCAAACCATGTTAGATTACCTAACAAGCTATTCTGTTTATTTTGGGTAGAATTAGGCCTGCTTTTGGTGCAATCCAGTGATCCGTCTGAGACAAAGAGGGGAGAAAAGTACATCGAGAAAGTATGGCAACTGTGTCGTGATGGCTCAGACGAATATCTACGAAGACGAATAGCAATGAAACTAGGTACTTATGATGCAAAGTACTACAAGGATGCTATCCCAGACTTGTTGCGACAGAAATACCCACAGAAAGACAGTTTGATTTTTGTTACAGAAAAGTCCAAACATGGATTGCAGAAGGAGAAAGATGGCAACAGTAAAACTCGCCAAAGAGCTGTTAAAGAATTATGGCAAGCAATAGAGTATATGGAAAAACTGTGTGAAACAAGAAAAGCAAATGGAGAAGACATTGACACTGCATGGTTAAAATCATTGTATATTTGGAGAAAAATGCTATTAACAAGAACGGGAGGAATTCTGAGTGAAAATGAAAGGCTGGAGTTTGCAAAGGATGCCATGGACATGCATTCAAAATATGATACGCTAGGAGACATAATTGATGGTGACGAAAAGGGTTGGCTTCGAGATATCCTTAAATATGGTATCAGTTGGCTTCGAGTTAACAGATACAGATAAAAGTGTTCTTGAAACAAATTGTTAACGAGACAATAAACGTTTAACAATATTCAGCATTTACTGTGCAACCACATTACACAACTAAAAAATTGTCACCATAAAAATAAGCTTGTTAGTGTATTCGTAATCTTTGCTTAATTTTGTTGCTTTGCTTAGTTTTGTTTTGCTTAGTTTTGTTTAGTTTGGTTTAGTTTGGTTTAGTTTGGTTTAGTTTGGTTTAGCTTTTGCAACATTTGTTCTTAACGTGTTCTTTCAAATTTATCTTTAGACTAATTTACAAAAAAGGTTTATTTTCGTTTTCTATCTTTCTATAAATCTTTTAATTAAAAAAATATAACGAGACCCAATTAGTTCCACTGCTACTCACCAAGTATTGAATATCATAAAATTTCAAAAAATAATGAATTGTTTTTAAATTCTTGAAATTCGCAAGCGCAGAAACTCTCTATTTGTTGTTGTTGAAAATTTCTTCGAAAATTCAATCGAAATATACGCTGCTCCTCATGGGCATCGTAGAAATTGGGGGAGGGGGGAGAGAAGGGGGGGATGATGAAAGGCAACTACAAATTAAATAAATGTAACTCACAACAACAGGGGGAATTTAGTAAAACAAAGGATTGCGGTCATTGCGGCTTCAAACAATTTTGTATACAATAATGAAATCGACACGCCAATTTCAAAGCGATTAGCCATTCGAGACCAGTTCAAAGCGGCCAACCCATCTGCACAGGCGTCTTTATCGTACCATGTGCATGAGTCTGAGATAAAATTTTTCCATGCAAACGCGTGATGAAGCCAACCTATTTAGGTCAGCCAACCCACTAGCCAGGCTGGCTCGCCTCCCATAAACAGGCCTCAACGTTTCTAGTAGACAGATGTTGGTGCTCAGTGAAACATTTCGCATGTACTTGCATTTTTTAAACTGAGATTGAAAGAATTACCTTTTCTTTGTCATCTTTGGAGCTACTCAACGTGTCCCACATGGCTCTTTTTAACCTTTTAATGTCGATTCGCTTGGCAGTTTTTGCGTATGAAATCTGTATCTTCTCAACCTGAGATGAAATGATAAGAAACTTCATAACTTTTGCCGATTTTGGTCTACATGAAATTATAAAACGAAATTTGGTGTATTTAGATGTAACTGTTGAAAAGATAACAACTCGATTTTATGAATTGTAATAATTCTTACTGTGTGTCACATGACTAATTAAATTTTAATCACGTGATTGTTAAGCGTTTTAGATTGACTGCACAAGTGAGTTGGAGTCAGTATGAGCAGTCAAGTGTACGTGTAATTTAGAGTGCAACGGATGATATTGAAATTGATGACTGAGCAAGTAGTCATGGGTTGAACAACTCATAATTTAGTAAATATCGTTCTGTTTTTGTTTATAAATTAAAATAGAAAATGAAGATAATTCTTTTAATGTCTTCTGACCCTACGAATACAACAGTAACAATCTAAATGTAGAAACCAGAACATTCACATCACTTTTTGACAAAATGAGCTCCACAAAAATTCGCGGACGCTCCATTTTGGACTTTCTGCGTGGATTTATTTACGCGGATGGCCCTAATTTTCAAAAATTCGCGTGGATTAATTTCCGCGGACACTTCTAAAAAGATAGTTTCCTTTTTCAGATAGTTTCATTTTTCATTTTAACGTGTATTTTGCCACCACCATTTTGCAGTGCAGAAATTGCAGAATTAGATTACAGGAACAAACAAAATTAGAGTAAATAAGATTTCTCCTACAAATTTCGACTGTGTCAATTGTACATGTATGGTGCACTGAATTTTCGTGTACAGATTAATTTTCGTCGCAGATTGTTGAGAAAACCGCGAAATCCGCGAAAACTAATTCACGGAAAAATTAATCGATTGAATAAACGTCACAAGTGACAATTCTGTTTACCCATTTAGTCAACTCACCATATTTTATAAGGATGCCAGGTTTCAATTATTATTCCCTTCAATTATTGATCTCCTAAAAAGGGTTGCTTCTCTTTCCGCTTTCCCTTCATAGAGGTTTGGAAGTAAATTTAGTAGCTACCGATGCAACTCTCAATTTGCTTTGCTTGATTAATTTATTGATCTTTTCAAAGTGCGGCGTAAGGAAATAAGCCTTTTTAGATGTATAACAAATCATGATTTTACATTTTGTTCTTAAAATTTTGAAAATAAAAGATATTTTCCATGACCTTGCACAGACATCAAAATACGTAAATGGAAAATTTAAACATTAGTTAATAAAGCACAAACAGCAAATGATTGACAGCGTTTTCCAAGCCAATCATAACGCATATTCTTCGTTAAATTTGATTTACGCAGTTATGAATCATACCTTATTTGGCTGGTTAACGAGGTTATCTCCTCCAAAGAAAGTTTGTTCGCCAGCAGTGATGTTAAACGATTGATGAGTCGCATTTCCGGTCAAATCTCCATAATTTTGACTGCCAGTTACGTCATCTCCAGCATCATAATCATCATCGTCATCCTGAAAGAGAACATGCGTTGCTTACAGATCATGTATTCTGCATTTAACTCGACTGTAGTCAAATGACGATGATGATGACAGCAGAAATATTTAGATTCTTCTTCCAAGATCAAATTTGGTATTAAATGGGTATTACATTAGATGGGTACTAAATACAGAAACTATAAAATAACTAACACTTATTTGGTAGAAAATTCAGTTTCAAGAAGCGAAAATCACATCACATCACATCACATCATATGTGTAAATATGAACATGTATGGATTTGATCCCAGACCCAAGTTAAACAAGCAAACATAGGTAAATACAGCATACAGCAAACTTGAAAATACTTTGCATCCAATTATTGTAAAATATGCGCAGTTTTACGAAACGAATAACATGTCACGTGTAAATTGGGTGCAACGTGACCGAGTCACGTTTGTCACGTGATCGAGCAGGCAACGTGACCTGCATCCAACTTGAAACGAACATGTCACATGCAAATATGAACATGTGTGGACTTGATCGCAGACCAAATAGAAAAAGAAAACATGGGTAAATAGAGCAATATTGGCCTGCATCCAACTTAGCAAAACAAGCACAGTTTTAAGAAACGAACATGTCACGTGCAAATATTAACACGAGAACATGTTAGAGTACCCAAAACAAACAAGCAAACATTTGAGGTATGATTTGTCTTTGGGGTAACATGACTCACCATCCTTACAAACATACCCAAATATAGACAGCCTGATTGTGACATCAATGATAAGCCGGAGAAGAATAAGGCAAATACAATTTATCAAATACCTGTAATTCGGGACAAAAATTATCTTTATCGAATGCATTTTCGTAATTATACACGCGAAGATCGTTTTCGCCTGAAAATTGAAAGGAAATAAGTTATCCACTAGAAATAATGCTGATTTTCAAAAAAAATGATTGATACAATTAAATTTTTGAGATATCTCGCAGTTGTCCTGCGGGAAACTTTAGCAATAGACAACCCCATCGTTAACAGGTAAAGTATAAGCGATTTTATGTTCAAAATATGGAATCTAAGATTGGTAACATAGACAGAGAGCCTTCGTGCCGTATTTTGCAGTTATCACGTATCTTTTTCGAGTCACAGCTTGCTAAAAATATCGGTGTATCTTTACAGTGTATCTTTAATTTCAGGTGAAGTATCCTTACTGCCTACAATAGATATATACGTGATGTTGTTGATCGATACAAGGCTTCCGTCGTAGTTCTTCACGGAAAACGAGAAGTTTCTATTTAAACTGAATAAATTAGTCTACTTTAAAACAAAAGAAAATTTGATGTTGCAATCGTCGTCATCTGCGTTCATCTTAAATTTACTCATTAGCGAGCTTCAGTAGATAACGTGAAGTGTCGTAGTGAAGTGTAGGTAACGTGAAGTGTCATGTTAAATCGCCGAAACAAACCCCGTTTGCTTGGATAGCCATTTTTCTTAATTTTCCCACATCGACAAGGGTATTCTATTTCAGAGTTCGGGAAGTGGCAACAACTTTGATAATGCAAACTAGTTTTACTTGTTTTGTGGCGATGTAAATTCTGAAAGACAACTTCAGGATCTCCTTGGGAAATTACGTTTACACGCTGCTTTCAGTTTTTCATTTGGAAATTAATCATCAAAAACAAAAAGATACGAGGTTCTCGTTGATGAAGTTGAAGAGGACGGGCTTGTTGAAAAATTTTTCAAGTTAAGGATAAAGATATGGTCATATTTGTGAAAGGAATTTCCCAATTATTCCGTTCAAATATTTCTTGAACTTTCTTAAATAATTTCAACTGCTAGATTCTTACTTTCTTTTCCCAGAATTTTAAAATTTTAAAAGCTTCCTCACATACACAAATACTTACATATATTTACGCAACAAAAACTATTTAAAATTTAATCTGATAACGTATTTACCTTCATTAGTTGGTGTAAAATGTCTTTTAACCTGTTTATGAACAGAAAGAAATGAAAAAATGAATAAGAATATAATAAAAATAACAGCAAGCAGGTATAGAAAAATGTCAATAAAAGTATCTTCCTTTTTTAATCCGAGAAAAGAAGCTAAGAGAACTGACTGGAAAATTATCAGTTTGGCTCCTTTTTTCAATTAGCTCATAAAGTTTACAGTTAGCGGACCAAAAAAAACTTGGAGCAGGCCTACATCCAAAGACAAAAGCATTTGGGAAAATTCAATCCAAATTTTCAAGCTGCCAATATGTCTACATATTCATCCTTTTTTTGAAAACTTGAATCTATTGATAGCAGAGTTGGATTGTGTGAACAAAGTTTTATAGTTTAAAAACTAAATTTTACATTTTCACATCCATTTCTGTCAAAGTTAAAGCAAAAATGTCTTCACTCGTCTTTTCACATTCACAGTTCAAATCTTTAAATTGTTGTAATTTTGAAAATAATGCACGTAGAAATTGGTGGTTAAATTAAACTTCGGTTGAAGAATCAAATTAAAGAATGAAAAAGACAATATCTCCAAAGTTTAACAAATTTCCATAAAGACAGCTGGTTGGTGGATTCAAGTAACCTAAAATTTTGACTTCCCATGAACTTTCTTGGGTCTAGCGCAGAGGCTTTCCATAAACTAAAAAACAGAGCGTTTAATACACTTTATTGATCTGATTTGATTTAAACAAACAAAAATGTTGGCAACTTCAATGCAAGGACAATCGAATTTTCGAACGACAAATCAACGTAGCAACTGCTTTTCAATAACCAGGGAGTAATAAAAACTACTTTCTCTATCAGTAACCAATTAAATTTAAGTACAACGGGAGTAGAACTGGACTCTAATTTTAGTTTATGACAATTAACATACATATACCTTAATTGATGGTTTGATAAAAAGTTTCAAGAAACTGTCCGCCTCGTAATGAATATCCTCAGGTAAAGTCGTTAGTAAAACGGACATCTTCTTGAGAGTCGTTTTTGAGAGGGTCTTGGAAACCTGTTGAATAAAGAAGACTGTGAAGTTAGGATCGATGTTGGATCATAGTCGAGAAGATCACACACATCATCTTTAGCTATATAACAAATATCATTCGTTCTTAAAATATACACACATTTCAAAATAACTTTCAAAGAACGAAATGTTCAACGGTTTTTATGTCATATATCTAGAGATGGTATGCGTGATTATAAACCAAAATGTTTATATTTAACATTTAACATTGTTAGCTGAAAGAAGAAGCATTTTTCTGTTAGAGACTATAAAGCAATTTAATTTACTATTAAACAATGGCTGGTTACCAATCAAGTATTATATCAACTATGAGAAAGGTTTCGCTTTAAAGAAATAGTTTTTTAAGAAACTGAGCCACTGCTTTTGAAGAACAACAGTTGGTTATAACAATGGAACCTTTTGAACACAATATGGTTTAGATCCCAAAAACCAGTTTCTTCAGAGCGGGATTCTATACTTTTTATGGCATTTTTACCTCTTGATATTTCACTCCAACTTCATTCATAAGAACATTTCAAAAAGACTTCAATAAGCACATTCTGTTGATGTCGCATAAATTAACGAAATTAACATATAAAGTCGCTAAAAACGTTACGGTAGGTTAACCAGCGGTATTTTTGTTATAAATCCATAGGGATAAAATATCCATAGGGACGAGACTGTTGAGTTCCTATCGACTGGAGCGACGTTAAATCTGTCAAAGAAGGCTTTTGAGCGAGAGTGTCGTTCAAAATATGGTTCATTACGTGTCATCTGGGTGCTTGGTTTTTTTTATATTGTTTTATTTGAAAAAGATTCTGTGAATTGAATTGTCCTTGAAGAGTATGACATCTAGCTTTACTGATATGTCGCCATTCTCTGAGCCCTACTCTCAACCGTCATCAACCGTCAAAGAACGCACGGAAATGAGGGATTAGAGCGATTAAAGTGTGGTGAAACTACCCGAGTGGGTGAAATATCATCCGGGTAACTTCATTTCATCTTTTAAGCTATTATATATAAACTTGAATTATACCATATCTTTGCAATACTTTTTCAAACAAATGTACCGTTTAGGTTCCCCCAGACACGACATATAACAACTGGAACCATCCGTCAATAACTGCAACCTGAGTTCCAAATTAAGCTTTACTTTTCCATGTTAAAAACCTTTGGCTACAATGTGAGTGTTTTCAGATAAAGAAAAACACAAGAAGACAGACAGACCTTTCCAGGCTTTGCAATGTCGTGTATCTTCAAATCATCATCATAATTGAAAGAAAACGGTGCTTTCTTTTGTCGCTTCCTCTTTCCGGTTTCGCCATTGTTTGCAGTCGCACTTGACAAAGTATCTATAAATTAAATAAAGCATCATTTCAGAGTCCTGTAACTCTCAAGTAACAATTACCAACAAAACATATGTATCAATATTTCGATCTACTGTATTATAGTGTATATTACACCATGATGTAATATTTTGTGTCTTTGTAAATATTGCGATATAGTGTGATATGATATAGTGTATATCAGAATATATTGTAATATATCGTATATACACCATATTTATAAATGATACGACATATCGTCTAATATGGCGTATGAGGTAATTTCGTGTGTACACTGTATTATAAATATTGTGATATTGTGTAATATATATATATATATATATATATATAGTGTGTATTACACGGAATATTGTGTAGACATACTGTATGTAAGCATAGCCTTCAAATTTTTGAATGGTTGATTAAAAAAAATCTCTACAACTTCCATGTTTTCTTGTGACATGAAAGAAACTCAATAACCAATACATTAAAATTAATCTGGAAAAATAAATTATACAAAAACATAGAAAATGGAGAGTGCAATTCATTTGATTTCAGCAACCTATAACAATCTAGGTTCGGCTCGAACAACGCCTCGAGGTGTGATTGTTTATATTCAATTTGTCTTTCAAGGGAAAGAATTAGATCAACCATTCAAAGATTTAAACGATATGTTCCGTATGTGAAAATAAGGTGGCATTGTGTTATATGGAGAATACTGCCATGTAAGACAACAACACCAATCACTTCATTTTTACAAACTTTCCACTTCTGGGCCCACTGGGAAGAGTTATCCTTGATATTTTCTTTTGCCGAAGCTTTCAAAGTAGTAGGATTTCACTTCTGGCTAAAATGTTAGTAAATACGAAAATTAAATTTAAAAGTTACAACAAAAGCCTACCTTTGGATCGAGGTTTCAGCTTCCAATGTTGAGGTCCTGCCCATGCCTCAAGAACATCTGGTCGAAAATACGAATACTCGCTTTCCTGCAGCGAGAATTCTAGTCTCAACGGGCCTATGTTGCCGAATTGCATTGAACGCATACTGTCATGCCTAAAATAAACAATTCAATCATCATCAATACCAATATCAGTCAGTCAATATGGCGCATTATTTGTTGACTCTAATGGGAATCAGTCGAATGTTGACTCAAAATCTTGCATTGCAAGAGCCGATCAAAATGGCAAAAGCGAGGAAGGTACAAGTTCTTTGAGAAATATCGCTATAAGAACAAGATTTTACTCAAACCCACTAACACACGAGTTCGGTGTTAGGTAATATCCGAGGTAATGAAAGACACCATTTCTGGATATAGAACAAATAACAGCTGAACATTTTGTTCTTAGAACGTTATTATAAAATATGCATTTAAAACGAATGACATTTGTCCTATATCCCTCCATAGTGCATGCCTTTAACTAACGGTCCGTTAACTGCTAGCTTTAAAATATATATTTTAAAAACGAATGACATTTGTCCTATGTCTAGAGATGATGTATTATTATCTTGAATATGAGCAAACAACTACCAAAACACAACGCTGCAAGAAAGGTGTGGACAGATTCAACGCAGAATAAACCATCAATTAATACGATAATTAATACAGCCGATAAAAATATGCCTAATTACCTAACACCGTCTTCAGTCGCAAAAGCTTCTCTTCTGTCACCTATGGTAGTCTGTTCAATGTTGTTGTTGTCGAAAAGTTCATCAGCCTCCTAGAAAGGGGATATAATAGGAATAACATAAAAAAGAGCACAAAAGAAACATGGCTTATGGACATGAACGCGTTAGGAGGACATAAATTATTGGCCTTAACGCAACGTGAGGACACTAAAAGTTTGCCTTTATTTTCAAACGAAAACCAAGTCTGCGGTCACACCAGAGTTTACTCCCGTTGAAATAAATTGGCTACGGTCGCACTACGGTAACAATCTGAAGTGCCTATCAGACATAAAATAAAAAACTATCGGATTTAAAATAACTGGGAAAACAAGGAGCGGACTAAAATTTTCGCGTTCTTTAAAGAATTCGGGCATGTTTCTTTAAAGCGTTTGGCTATGTGTCAAGGCACAATGCGTCCTCTGTCATCTTCAAACAAGACCAACAAAGAAACAGAGAGCGAACCCCGGTCTCGTGATACGTCCAGATGCATAACTTTTTTTGCCAAAACAAATGACCGGTTAACAAGCACGATTGTTGCAAACAAAAAATAAACGTCTAGCTATCAAATATATTTTCTTCTAATAAATTTCAGTTATCTTAAAAAAATGTGTGCATCGTATCGCCAAACTTCACCTGGTGTAAAACGAGTAACTAGATATACCATTATTTTAATGATTTAAAAAATTTTATACTATCTACGCATACATTATTTACCGAAAAGTTTGGATTAAGCATTTTTGAATTCTAAATTCTCTGTTAAATCGACCAAAAAACGGGGAAAAGCCGATGCTCCGTTGAGACTGGGGCCAGAAAATATAGTTGCCATGCCCCGTCTTCAGACAGTTCCAAAAATGTGTCTGCCCCATTGCATTCTTCATCGGCCCCGTTATAAAATAAATTTTGCATTGGCCCTGGTTTACGATAACAAAAAATAACAAGAATATAAATACACGAGAAAATACTACACGCGAGAAGGAACTGCTGCATGCAATAACAAGACTGCAGATGCATGGGAAACATTACACGAGAGAAGGAACTGTTGCACGCAATAACAAGAATACAAATACACGGAAAAACGTTACACGAGAGAAGGAACTGTTGCATACAATAACAAGAATGCAAATACACGGGAAAACATTACACGAGAGAAGAAACTGTTGCACGCAATAACAAGAATACAAATACACGGGGAAACATTACACGAGAGAAGGAACTGTTGCATGCAATAACAAGAATGCAAATGCATGGGAAAACATTACACGAGAGAAGAAACTGTTGCACGCAATAACAAGAATACAAATACACGGGGAAACATTACACGAG
>JAYJMH010070990.1:0-11122 GCA_036873815.1 Phacellophora camtschatica | reverse complement strand
ACGGTTCAACATTGTTACTAACAAAGCACGCTTGTATTTATTGTCAACATGGCTTTGAAAGTGTAATAGTAAACCTGAGTCTGTAGGCTTCTTATAAACCCTTGTTTTAAGTTTGCAGTCAGATTTTTCAAGTTTCATATCTAGAAAAGGCAAAATATTGTTGTTCGCAATTTCCATGGTATGTGCAAAATCACCTAAAGGTATGTGGATGATACATTCGCCATCATGCCCGATGTTCAAGCAGCCGAAAGCTTCCTCACTACATTGAATAAATGTCATTCTTCCCTCAAGTTCACCATGGAAATTGCGAACAACAATATTTTGCCTTAAATTGCAAAAACTCGAAGTTTTACTGATTGCAGAAACATCGTAAATTACTGTCATATTTATTTTATGACGAAGCATAAAAGTTTATCATGCTTTCTGTTTGCAATGCAGATTTTCTGAAACCGTAAAAACCCGATATAAGAACCCTATATTTTGAAGATGAGCGTAACAAAATTCCTCAATCATGGGGCATACAATCAAGGGGGTCAGCCTACTCGCAGGGTGCAGAATCTACACGATTTTAACCCTTACAGTTTCTTCAAAATAACATCACTTTTCAAAACAAGGGTAAAGGTTCATTATAGTTGTGGTTTTTATATGCGGATTTTTACTTTATTACATATTACAATATTTAAAAAACTTTCCTTTCTTATCATGTCAGAATGAATTAAATATGATCTTTCACTCAGGTCGAATCTCATCGCAACGGGAGACGCTAATGGTGATGTCTGCATATGGTCACTCAATGCTGATTTGGTCAATTTTAATCAGAAGGAAACGTCCATTTTAGATGATATAGCTTCAGTCACATTAGACTAATGGGAAAACGAATCTTTAGGTGATTTTAAATTCTTCATTTTGAAATAGTTGATAACGCAGTCCTGGGATAGCTAGAAAGTTAGTAAACTTTTAATGTTTTATTTATTGGCTGAATTTCCGCTATGAATATGTCTAAAATTTGTTTCGGAAATTCTTCTAATTCGATCCTACTTTGTGTGCAAAATTTGCTTTTCCGCCATTTTTAACATCCTGGAATCACCAAAACAGAAGAGAGGCAAATTTTGTAACAATAGTAAAATTGACACGCCAATTTCAAAGGAATTATCTGTTGAAAACAAACAGAAACTCTCAACATGAAAATATAAACAAGCGAAGCCCTGTAGAGTTGCGGAGGAGATGTTTACATTTTCAAGTTGAGAGAGTTTTGCTTTGTTTTTGATAACTAATCGCTTTTAAATTGGTGTGTCAATTTCACCATTGTTACAAAAGTTGCCTCAGTTCCAAAACAGTGTTTTATGAATATACAAATTTGTAAACAAAGATGACATTATTGTGACAGACTGATAGAATAACGGCAGTGTGGCCAACATAAATAGCATGAAAATAAAGTTTTACACCTTAATTTTCGCGGTTAATTTTCGCCAAAAAGGGAATGGAACGGGGAATGGAAATAACCACCTATAATCATCAAGTTAAATAGTAACCACCTATAAATACTGATCTTGAAATCTTTATTGAAAGGCAATAACAACAGTTTTTGTATTTGATTTTGTTATAGTTGAACATGGTTTCTTAATTTTGCAAAGTGTAACATGTTTTATTTACCTGGTAAATCAAAAAAATCTCCGTTTGCAAGGCTGTAGCTTGAAATTCGTGAGACTAAAAATCTCAAATTTTACTCAAAATGATGTCCGAAGGGTAAACTTAGAATTTGAGCTATCAGTCAATTTTCTGCGACCACGTTTGAAAATTAAAATTGCCCTCATTCGTGAGCTTACAAATCAATTCAATGAAACATCATTTATTCCCAGTCCATTTTTTGACATTAAAACAATGTACTCGCTTCAATGGCGTCTTGGAAGTTTAAAACTTAAAAACTTCACTGATCAAACTCCTAAGTCGAAATAGTGGCAAGCAGTTTATTTTAATGTCAAAACGTGGGCAGGAAATGAATTGCATTCCTTTAAATTGACTTGAAAACTGTTATTCATGGACCAATATTGCATTCCTTTCAAGTGATGAGATACAAAACGTTGCTGTTTTATGGACTAGACACTGTGTCATGGAGATGCAACAAAGTTTGGAATTCTCTATCGCTTTTATCAAAAGCTACATCAATTTTAAGCCACACCAAGTTTGAAATTCCTTTCCTTTGGAAGTAAGGATGGCTAATAATGTGGAAATATTCCAAAGTAAAATTAAACAGATCGATCTAGTCTGTGCTTGTAGATGCACGCAATTTATATTTAAAACAGTCGACATATAATGTAACATAATAATCGACATACAAAGAACAATTTAGTGTCTAGCATCACACCCCATTATTACCATTGTAATTAGCATTAGACCGTATTAGTATTATTAATTAGCATTTTATGTAGAAGTTGGTTTTAATCAAGCTTTGTAGCTAAACTTCACAACTATAAACAAAGCGAATTAAAACATCCAGAGCACAGATCAAATCCTTTTCCTTAAAGTTTCTGAAGTTGTCTTCCTGGTTTTATGCACTTTTTTATAAAATAATTACAGCCTATTGGGTCGCCAACTTGAAAGATCCTTTTCTCAAATACAGATTCAGATTTGGAAAAACACCTTTCTGAAGTTAAACTAAAACTGCATTTTAATCCCTTTTTTAATATACACCCCTGCTGTATGGAGAGTGGAGTTACGTTAAATTGTCCCGTAAGAAATAAACAGTCAACATTTATTAATTTGAACACTATCCGTGATTAAAGTTGTTCAAATTATCGAATACTAGTCTTATGCTTACGGTCACGGGATGTTGCTCGTACAACGGGCTCTTTACTCTGTCATATCTTGTGGAACAGTTGCGCCTTCGCTGCGAGGCAAACGTGTTTTAAAACCCATGCTTAAACATTAATCGTGTTTTAAAACCCATGCTTAGACTTACCACTTTATAAAAATATTCAGTATATTTCCTCTTTTAACTTTTCACTTTACACGAAATTTATTAATTTATAGAAGAGTCCAGAAAAGTTTTCAAACTTCCTCCAGCCAACTACAGTGCGAACCTTCCCCATTTTACAATTCAAAATGGGCGTGTCAAATGGGCGTGTCTTAGGTGTGGCTTAAAATATTATTTTGTTATCTTGGACTTTTCTGAATTCGAGGAAAAAATGCATTTTGAGTGACAGGAATTGAGGCGAATGCAACAGTCTTAGTTGTGTGTAATAATGTTTCCTTGAAAATGCAGTAGATGTGTGTTCATATGATACATGTGTAACGAATAGCAAAATGTAGCTTTTGGAAGCTTGTGAAATTATTTACAACGTTACACATGAAGCTATTTAAATATTGCTTCCAATTGTAATTCTGCATGAAAAAGTACTAATTTGCGGTACTGCTGGTCTTACAGCTCGAGTGAATAAGATTTTTTATACCACACAGAACCGATTATTTTGTTTGAGTTCCAATTATCGGAATTCGAATGGACGATTCCGCAAAAGATGGGGGCAAGGAAATTATTCCGATGATTCATTGTGCTCGATTTGCAAATAATTAGCAATTCTATAGGCTTTTTGGGAATAATTTCCTGCCGCCATCTTTTGTAGAATTGTCTATTATTGGAAGGATTTTGTAAAATTTCAACAGAGAATGTTCAATTGATTGTGTACATTGTTTGCAATATATAATAAAATCCTCAGACGAAAATGGCGGAACGAACATTTAATATATTTATTGTTAATAAATGTTTATCCATTAAAATCTACATTTTGAGAGACCGTCTTGGAACTTCTTTGCTTTTATTTGCCGTTTTTCTCTTTGTTGTTCTTTTTCCCCCTGAATTTTTGCCATTTTGCTTGCGATTTCTTTTTACACTAATGTGCTTGTTAAAGTAGGCCGTCAAGTCGGTGCTTCCTCCTGCCAGAAAATCATCCAAATCTGCCATATTTACAGACGAGAATGTATTGCTCATCAGATCTATGTCTTCTCCAGTCCTCTCAGGCCGTGGCAACATGACGTCTCTGAGTAGGCCTAGCCCAGTGTCACTGCTTCGGAGAGAAGTGTGTTCAGTTTCATTTGTAATTTTCTTCGTTCGTTGTTTTTTTCCGTTGTTTGTCTTTTGGAAAGATTCCTGTCCGTTTTGGAGAGATTTTTTCTGCTCGTCAGTCCATTCGTCATCTATTTTATCTTCACTAGCACTAGCTCGTTTTTTGTTTGGATAAATCGGTTTCGGTGTCATGATATGAGGCTCATTTTGGATGTGAGTTTGCAGGCTGACTTCTTTACCGTCTTGTGATATCACAACCGTACTCCCGACCTCGTTTGCATGCTGCATGTCTGATAAAAAATAAAGCTCATTATCGAAATAGTTTCTCCAAACCCAGGAGAGACATGAACCTAGAATTTACTGAAATGTGCCTACCGCCAAACATTTGAAAAATATTTTACACCAATGTGACCCAAGAAAAACTATCCTCGTTTGCAAAGCTGTATCTTGATATCTGTGAGACTAAAAGTCTCTAATTGTATACGAAACAATGTACTAGGGGCAAACTTAGAATTTAGAAAATCATCAAGTCATCTGCAACCACATTTACCTAAATTGGGTGCCAGACTTTACATTTCCAAAACTTGAAATTAACTTTATTTTTGTCAGTCCATTTATTTATATTAAAACAATCTGCTTGCTTTAATGGAGTTTTAGGAGTTTTAAATTTTCAAAGATTCGCTAATCAAACTCCCCAAGTCAATATAGCTTTTAAGTTAACCTGCATGCTTTAATGGTGCTTTAGGAGTTTAAAATTTTCACTAATCAAATAAAATTCAACCAGTTATACGAATAATGAAATGCTCAGTTCAGTTTTTAGTCGGAAAGAGAACTGATATACTGGGTGACCCCAAAAAGCTGTACCCGTTTGCAAGGCTGTAGCATAAAATTTGGGAAACTACAAATCTCAAATTGTGCATGAAACGACGTCCGAAAAGCAAATTTAGAGTTTGAGATATCATCCAATCATCTGCAACCATATTTACCTATGCAAAACTTGAAATTAAAATCGCCTTAATTCATGGTCCATGTTTTGACATTGAAACAGCCTGCTTGCTTTAATGGAGTTTTAGTAGTTTAAAATTTTCAAAGATTCGCTGATCAAACTCCCCAAGTCGATATAGAATCAAGCAGGTTGTTTTAATGTCAAAATGTGGTCTGGAAATGAATAATTGCTTTTTAATTGACAGAGTGACATAACAAAGCATTGTGCGCACATTTTTGTAAAAGACCAGTTAACTAGTTAAGATAGGAAACTTTCAGAACTTGGTCACAAAGTTAAGAAACATAATTATTAGCCGGGAAATTTCTTTCGTTTCATAAGAAATAAAGGGAAATTTACTCCAATTCGGTGAGAAGAGAACATAATAGCATTTAATTGTGACAGGAACAGATCTTTTTTGCAAAACCTTTCTTGATCTTTGAACTTTTAGGAAGCTTTTAGTGCTAAATTGTGAAAAAATCAAGAAACTTTCATCACTAAAACGCTTCCTTAGTTTCTCAGAAAAAAATTCCATGACGCAGTATGTAATGAATTTACTTTACCTGCTGTTGTTTTACGATTTTGTTGCTCTGAAGTTCTGCTGAAGAATGCAAATGGGGATCCAAAATCAGGCGGCAAAGTTGCGAAAACAGTTTCCCTTTTTTGGCTTTTCGTTGCTTCGTTACTTGATTCTTTGCCAGTTTGCGCAATTTTTGCAGTGATATTTCTTGGCTGATAAACATAATTTGGATAATTCTGTTTATGTTCTAACTTTAGACTTTCTGCTTTCTTGAAGTAAGGCCTTTGTTGTTCGCTGGTCAATTCGTTCCATATTTCTCCAAGTTTGACACTAATCTCTGAGTTACTTGCTTCGTTAAATTCTTTTGCCACCAGAGACCTGAAACATTTGTTGTATATTTGTTGAGTGTTATTACTTCGTACACGTTTTCATAATGAAAAATATATTTCATAGTTTATGCTAAAAATGCTGCAGTTAGAAGTTAGAATTCTGCAGTTAGAATGCTGCTTAGAATACTGCTCACTGATTATTCAAGTGAAAACTTTCTTACGCAAAGAAATTTTGGTCGTCTTGCGCAATCCGCAAACAAGGAAACGAACATTGAAAAAGTTGAATCGTTTCCAACTACAAATGTCTTTTCGTAAGAAATGTTTCGCTCACTGGAACTTGGACTTACGATTCTGTAAATTCCCCCTTTCAGGAGCTACTTTATGAACAAAACAAACAAACACAATATTATATAAATACAAAATCGCCTTAGAAAACATAAGCTAAACGTATTGGTCGTGCCTTTCGTAAGTAGTAAAGAAATGGTTAAGAAGCATCGATCCTACCAGTCTATTGATCGTTTTTTACTGTCTACACAGTAAAACCCCGCAAACAAGAACCTTAAAAAATAAGAGCCTACAGGCTGATATTTTAGAAAAAGGTCCCAAAGATAAGAAACAAAAACAAACTGATATAATTTTATGCTCTTAGGGAAATGGTACATTTAATTCTTAACGCTAAAAAGTTCCGTTTTTAATGCATAACTGATTGATATAAATGCATTAATGTCATTCAAAAATGCACTAGAAAGTTTTAAAAAAATTAAAAATTAGTTATTTTTTGGCAATATGCAGTTTAATCTTTGTTAAAAATAGATGTTATAGGATTAGACATCTGGTAGCAAGATAGACCCTTTTGACAAGAACCTCACCCTGAAAATGATAATAGTACCACCACATTGATAAGAACCTATTTAGTTTGTTTGTAAAAAAAGTATGTTCTTGTTTGCGGGGTTTTACTGTATTCAATATTCACTACCTAACCGTTTCTTCACTACTGACGAAAGACGGCTCGATACGTTTAGTTTATGTTTTCTTAAGGCGATTTTGTATTTATATAATATTGTGTTGGTTTGTTTGTTTATTATACTTCGCAGTACGCTACATGGTTTATTCATTGATTTTACTTTATGAAAAACTCAGAACGTGAACTCTAATTGAAACAAGAGGAAAACATGTAAATTAAAGGAACAAAGGTTGAAACAAAAGTCGAAAAACGATTGTTTGAAGGTGAAATTTACTGTATTACCAAACGGTTTATGAATCAGCTGTTGGCAATTGGCAGCTGATGTAAGCTTTTTATTTATCCCTGCTCCCCTTCAGTGCGTACTTTATGGAGCCCCCAACACCAAAATTTCAAACAAATTTTCACTCAACAAACAAGAACTGCTTTTGTGAAAAACATCCAACATAATAAACGGATTCAAAACCTTTAAATAGATTTCATACTTTTCTAGTTGTTAAAATGTGTATTATGAAAGTATAGATAAATTTTTATCTTCCTCATCAATTACACACTAGAAAGTGATTAAATTAAGGCTTGGTAATTGGTTGTGGCAAACCAAATATGATTTAGCTCGACTCCAGCTCGGAACATTTTTATACAGGTGTTACAAAAAGGGTAACATCTTTGATCAAGGCTAGCGGTGAGAGTTTCACTCAAATTTATTGGAAGCAATTTTTGAAATAGTTCTTAGTAGTCAATTTGAAAATTGATACCTAGTTTGTTAATAATTGTGCATCGAATTTTTTGCAGTATTTTTACCAAAAATCTATCAAAATGAAACCAAAAATCTACCAAAAAATTTAGCCATGGACAATTGATTTTCAAGATTTCACAAGTGTTTTCAAAAGCAAAGTATGTTGTCTAGAACACCATTCACTAAAAGCGTAGGCCAAAATTAAAACCTCTAATTTTGAGTGGGATAAAAATTTGAACTTTAATTGTTACTATCTCAATTCTCAAACGATTAATATCAACAAACCATATTTTTAATTTGATTATAGAGGATTACTTAAAAAATAATTTTTGATGGATTAGAGCGATATTCTCAGCACTAGCCTTAATCAACCCTGTTTTTGGGACACTCGGTATATACACGCTGCTTTGTCGCCGTGAATTGGTGTCTTGTCTTGCAATGATTTGGGGGGGGGGTCGAAACTGAAGTTGATTTGCTTGGCTTGGCACGGCAAACGCTGGGAGGACTCGACTAGAAGTCATTAATTCTTTTCGTATCTGATCGGGTCACTGAATCCGATACCGAATAATCCAATATCCTGTAAGTAAACGCTGCCGAGATCTTCCCTTCTAAATTTAACAGACAAATTTTTACCTGTATTTTCTTGCCCATAGCATAAAAGCATTCATCGGTCTTCTTATCCTACTTGCTTCTCCATTTTCATTTTCCCTAATTTCGCTGTCGCAGTAAATCGGTTGTGTGCTTGGTATTTTGTGAAACGTTTTCCCCATTATGTCAACCTCTGGATTTATCATCGTCAAAATTTCATCTAAATTTTCAATTTTCACATTGTTAGTCAAATTTTTGCAGTCATCTGCTAAATTTTCAGTAGATCCCAAATTTCTTTCAAAGCCAGATTTTTTGTTCAAGCCGGTTGTTTTTTGCTTACATTGCTGTTCATTTTCAAATAGCTGTTGCTTTATTTCATCCAATGTTTGGCAACTGTCGTCTTTCTGAATTTTTGCCGCGCAGTGGCTACAACGCACAACCGCTGTTTCCTGGTCGGCTTTCTTCTTACGTTTCTTGGTTACAGATTTATTTAATTTTCCCTTATCACCAAGCAAAAACTGCCCATGTTTCTCCTTTGTCGATTGGTTTATAAGTCTTTTTGTTTCCATATTTCTGCAATCGGCAACATTCAGCGTTCCCTTTGCTCTGTCTGAAACGAGTTCGCGAAATTGTTGCTCGATGCACTGAGGAAATTGGAACTCTTCTTCGGCCAGCTGGTCACCAACTCTAGCATTATCTGTTTCAATCGGCTCACTGTAGTCATTGCGAACCCCTTCGTAGTTGTTTCCTTTTGTAGAAGTAATATTGACGAATTTTTCATCAAATTTACATTCTGCATCTTCTGCTATATAACCAGGAACTGTGGCAAGTCCAGCATTTGTTAGATCATTCAAGTCCCATGATAGCAAAGGTTGTTCTATCACATTATTTTTGGAGACAGTGGCGTTCTGGTCATCGTAAGTCCAGTCTTCGCAATTTCTTTGAGCTGTCGTGAGATTTAGATTTTCGACGAGTGACCTAAAACCTGGAATGGCAAACATGCTTTGTGTTCTGTTCTCCGTTTCTGGCAACTGCTGGTCCGTGTTTGATTTGTTGACATTTTTAGGCCTTAATTCCAATTCCGTGAATACTTTTTGCTCTTCTTCATAATTTGGAATGCTTTCGATTTCGATTTCATTTTGATTTATTTTGTTACTCTTGCTTTGGTCTTGATTCGCCAAGTAAGAAACGAAGTTCCAATCAGGAAAATTCATATTTTAAAATTCTTGCTGAACTTCTGAAATTGTGTGTATTTTCTTGATACTCTGCCCTTGATATTCGCTACTGTTTTGAAATCATAGAATGTGAAACTCGATCGTGCGAACGTGAATTCGAACTAATCGATTGATTTGACGTCACATTTTCATAGTTTGCAAGAACTCAAAATAGAGGGATTTTATGATTCATCTCTTGAAACGAGGCTGGAGAGGATAATGGAAAGAAATGGAAATGTTTGCTGACATACCAGTTTTTAGAAAGCGATTCTAATTTGGCCAATTTTTAAGTGCAAGCGCACGCGCATTCGGTGTAAAGCTGACTTAGCAATGCAATTCAACAGGCTTTTTGAGTGTCGGGGATGCACTTAATTTGAAAAGGGCATTATTACGCGCATTTCGAGAAGGAAAAGTGGGGGAAACCGCAAGGCAGACAAACCCCAATTTGCAACCGACCGCGGAAACCGCACAGCAACGCCCGGCAAACCCCCGTTTCGGAGCCCCATCCTGCGTTGCGTACCCAAATGCTTCAAAAATAGCCAAAAACATTTGAACTTCAAAGATTAAAGCTGCGTTTCCACCACTTAATTTGCCCCCATCCTTTGGGCAGGCCTATCTTCTGCATCTGCGCAACGCCTCTGGTACCTGTACCAAAAACAGTCATTCTGCATAGCTTTTAAACCTCAAGTTTTATCCGAGCCAAGCCGTTGTTTGTCGTACGCGTACCATTTTTACTCCTCTTGGGACTACCTAGCCATTGTGCCCAACTCCGATGAATTTTGGTACGGCTACCAGTTTTATCCGCGCGGTGCCAAAGATTTTGCAGTGTAAATGGACCTCTTGTTTGGAAAATTGATGAATATAAATATAAAAAAGAAAAAATGGAAAAATAATCGCCGAGTTACACCGAATGAAAAATACTTTTGTGTTTATGCAAAACCAGAGGTTTTGATAATGACTTGTAACGACTAAGTTGTGTGACCATCACAGATGAAATTTTTAATTGATTTATTATTTGAATGAGGTCAGCATCAGTAGTTAACGTTTTGAATCAACCATCCCAAAGGGAAGCAGATTTTCTCAATAAAACCATCAACAAAACTGCTTTAGGGTCGTCGTGTCAGAAGGTTTCATTAGATAGTCTTCATGACCAAATCAGGCATGAGCTTTCTACTCTTTTTGGTGTCATGGCCTTAAAGCAGCAATCAAAATTTCAATGTATTGTTATGTGTTTTGCTATTCATTGATCATTCGTGTCCAAATGTAATTTTTAATTCCCCTTCGCCATAAACAGCCTAAGTAATACAATGAAATGTCCCAAACCTCTGGTTTCGAGGAAACCCTAAATTTTGATTATTATTATTGGGCACATTTCAGCGATTATTCAATTGAATTATTCACCAAGGTATCAAACTTTCAGTTTAAGTCTTTTTTTATTAAACTATGGGTAGTTGGACGCCGCAGGTGTATTTACATTGTCCTCACATTTTGTTTTGATTGCTATTTCTTTGAAAACTGAAGTCTGTTTTCTGTTTCCTATCATGTAACAATCACGTTTTTAGTCTTACTGTGTTTGGATTTTTAATGACTGTTACTGAGAAGGTCGTTTCCTCCTCCTATGTCAAGGCAATGTAAATACACCTGCGACATCAAGGAAAAATAAACCAGATAAATAAACCAGAAACAAAAATATTGAATATAAATCCCTTCCACCATAGCTTTGCAAATGTGC